>VZSE01002207.1:500876-646128 GCA_013398275.1 Promerops cafer | reverse complement strand
CGCGGCCCGGGCACCGTGCGTGCCTTTGTTCGCGCCCCCCTCGCTCCCCGCCGAGCGCGGCCCGTGAGGCCGCCGCGCCTCCCCCCCACCTTCCCGTCGCCCCCGTTCGGTTTGGCGCCCTCCTCCTCCTCCCCGGTGAGTTTGTGTCGGTCTCTCCCGTAGGATATGGCCGAGGTACCGCCGGGGCCTAGCAGCGTCCTGTCCCCGCAGGGGGACACGCTCTCCCCCTTCCCCGGAGGAGGAGGAGGAGGAGGGGGGGCTGCTTCCTCCTCCTCTGCCGCCTCCTATGCCGCCGCCGCCGCCGCCTGCACCGGCGCCCAGGACGAGGAGGCCGAAGAGGAGGAGGAAGAGGAGGGACCCGCGGGCGGACGGGAGCAGCAGCAGCGAGGAGGAGGAGGAGGCAGCGACGGCGGCAAGGGGGGCCCGCAGCACCGCCACCACCACCGCCACCACCACCACCCCCCGCACCACAACCACCAGCTCAACGGCCTCATCAGCCCCGAGCTGCGGCACCTGCGGGCCTCCCTCAAGGGCAAGATCCTCGGCTCGGAGGCAGGGGCGGCCCCCGAGGGGCTGGAGAACAAGCGAGCCAGCAAAACAATGGGCTCCGGACAGCAGCAGTCGTCGCCCCCCACCGCAGCGCCCTGCTCGGCCCCCCACGCCAACCACCTCCCTCCCCAGGGAAGGACTGCACCCTCTCCTCCTCCTTCTCCCCCAGCGAAAGGGGACAGGAGCCAGCCTGCTGCCACAACCACGACTGCTGCTGCTAAGACTGCAGCCCGCAATGGGCTGGCAGGAGAGACTGGCTTGGAGGAGGAAGAGCAGGAGGAGGGGGATGAAGGAGGGGAGGAGGAGGAGTCCCTGCAGCTACTCTCCGGGTCCTTAGCAGCAGCCTGCAGTTTGAAAGGCTCGGGAACGGACTGTCAGCCCGAGGAGGACCTAACGATACGATACGTCCAGTATGAGTCAGAGCTGCAGATGCCCGATATCATGAGACTGATCACCAAAGATCTGTCTGAACCCTACTCCATTTACACATATAGGTATTTTATCCACAACTGGCCACAACTTTGCTTTTTGGTAAGTGCCGGAGGGAGCAGGGAGGGCAGGAGTTGGGAGTGGTTTGGGGCTGGGGAGGAGAGGATGGAAGGGTTGACGTTTCTGGAAATACTTTTAATAATCTTCTTGTGGGTAAGGCCAAGCTTTTTTGGAAATACCTGTCCCCTTGTGACCTGTGCATGTACAAGTAAAGCATGTGCCCGAAGTTCTACATTTGTTAACACGTGTTTTAAATGGTAGGGAAAGGGTTTGAGCACAGGGCTAGGATCCAGGAATTCGGGGCTTCTAATCTTGGTTTTGACATTGACTTTTGTGACCTTTGGTAGCTCATTTTATGATTCTGTCTCAGTTCCTGGGCTTGGATTTAAAAAAGAAAGTACTTAGTCCACTAATGCCTTGTAACTGCTTGGTAATTCTTGCACAATGGTTTTAAAACTGACTAAAGCAGGGCTGGCACATAAATGTTAAGTGATAGGTGGAGAGGCACAATGAAGGGTTTAGTAGACTTTTTGATCTGTGAGCTTACTTTGACAAAGACAAGTCCAACTGTGTTGCTTTTACAGGTGTGAGAGTGCTCCCAGCATGCAGGAATTCTCACGATGGCTCCCTGCACTAGCAACGTATTTCATGTTGTATTCTTCCTACTGCACTGTTGAAAGGCTGGTTTAGCTGCCCCCCTGCCTTCCTAAATGTTTAGCACTTTCTGTGTCTCAGTTGCATGCTTTTAGGATGATAATTCATCTGCAGGTAAATGAAACAGAGTAGAAGTTGGCCTGAGGAGTGTATGTGCCTAGCAAGAGCTTAGTTGTGCTCGATTTACTCAGAGGAACACTTACAGCTGCAAAACAGAACGTTTAGGGGAGTTTGTGGCACTTCCTTGCTAAAGAAAATGCTGAATTCGTCTCTCTTGATGTTTTAATTAAGGCTGGACACCTCCCTGAAAGGTCTGATTTAGCCAGAGCCAAGACACCCTTCAGTTCAGGAGTATCTCTGAAATTTTGGTAGAATATGAGTACAAGAGATGAGGCTAATGGAGTCCAGCTGGCTTTAAACTTCCTGCATGTTCCTGGTTTAGGATTTAGTATAATTTATAGCAGGATTGATATGGTTTATAGGAGGATTTTCAGAACTGTGCCTCTTAAAACTCTGCAGAGGGAATACAGCAGGATTACAGGAAGTTGAGCAAAGCAAGAAGCTGACCTTCTGGAACAAAACAGAATATGAAAATAGTGGGGAGCATTGCTGGATGCAAAGTCATGTTTGCCAGTACAAGGATGCTGATCAGAGCACAGTGATCTTCTTCCAGCACTGAGCTCTGCCTGAGACTGATTTACCTCATACTGAGAGTAAAATGCTCAAGAACTACAGAAGTCCATACTTTGAGCATCAGGTGTACCCCTGGTAATGCCAAGGCAATGTTGGATAGTCTTAGATCACAATGCATTTATTTAGACTTTCAGTTATTATGGGTTTTTTTTGTCAGAGAATAACTGGAGAATTTTGTTGTGAGAAGAGCAGTGACAAGTTGTTTGACAGAGAGCTAAAACAGATGATTTCTAATAAGTGCATTTAAAGAATAAGATATCACTCAAGCAAGAGAAAGCTTATTTTGTAGTGACAGTTTCATTTTTTGAAAGCCTTGAAGAATCAACAAAACTTTTCTTTAACTCAGTGTATTCACCATTTTTTTGGAAAGGTGAAACAATGTAAAGTACATAAATGTGTAGAGAATAATATATGGCTGTGAATGCCTAAAGCCAGCAAATTGTTATCTGCTTAATATTTTGAAGGTCTTGCAGCATGCTGAGTCAAATTCATGTGTGGGGGGACTGGGGTTTTTTTTGACTGGTTTTAATATTTTTGAAGTTTGTTTCTTAGGGGTTGTCTTGAAAGCTCTCTGTTCTATAAAATACAATTTGGTCCTGCAGTTAATGGATTCCTGAACTACTTCTCTCCAATAAATCACTTTAAAATATTTATCTTCAGCCAGGGACTGCATATTTCAATTAGCAAGAAGTATCAGGATGGTGAACATGAAGCTTAGTGCCTGATCTCATAGAATCATTTGATTTAATGCATTGTGGCCTCACACCCTTCTGGTTTCAGGTTTTGGCTGGGTTTTGAGTGTTTTGGGAAGAGGGGTTAGCCTGTGATTTGATTGTATTTGGAAAAGGATCTGTAAGGGTTTAGTCAATTCCTTTACTGAATTTCACCATCACCATTTGAAAACTCTTCCAGAGCACATTCACCTGTCTTCCCTGTGCTGTCATGGCACCTTTCCTTTTCTCTCCCTGTGAGGGGAAAAGACTGACAGCACTGAAATTTAAGATGGGATGTGTATTTTCCCTAAATAATCAGCATTTGCCTCTTTGTGGTGGTTTATTCGGTGAACCATCTAAAACATAATTTCCCTATTCTGACAATGCAAAGCTAATTTCTGGGGACATAATAACTTCATTGCATGGATTTGAAACTTGCTGAATTTTGTCTTGGCCTTCCCAAGTTGCCCAGCTGCTCTAAGGGCTGGTGCAGCCCAGGCTGCTGCTTGTTTTTCCTTCCTCTTCAACTCCCTCTTCCTGCCTTGTGCCAGCCCCTGTGCTTCTGTGATTTTGGGAGCCAAGATACCCCTCTGACCAGCATATACTTGTAAATGTGTGTGTATTTAGCTGTTTTAGGGTGATGCTCCATTGGTTTAGAGCTCCAAATATGTTCCTGTAGGATGTCCCAGGCACCGGTGCAAGAGAAGAGGTGGGAGTGCACAGCTGGAGGGAGGGCAGAGGACCAGCCCTGACTGGTCAGTAGTGACCAGAGTTTTTCAGGCTCAGACCACTTCCTAACTGTACACTCAAAGGAGAAGTTAATATTCCACTTTAAAAAGACCTGGAGATACTGAAAGTCTTAAAACCCTATTAAATTCAATATCTAATTTATCCGCATAACTGTTACCCTGACTTTAGGGGTACCGGCTTGGGAATACTGCTCAGTGCTGAGGTGTCACACTGCAGCAAGGTAATAACATTTTCCTCCATAAACTTCCAGTGGAAGGTGTCCCTGTCCATGGCAGGGGCTTGGAACTAGATGATCTTTAAGGTCTTTTCCAACCCAAACCATTCTGGGATTCTGTAAAACTCCAACTGTCTGGTTAAACTCATGTTTTGCCTATCTTCAGAAGAGCAGGTTTGCACTATGTATTAGGTGTGGATACCCAGTAAATGCCTGGTTTTTACTTACTCTCAGAAGCTCTGTCAGCCCAGTTTCTCCTCAAATGATAAGCACTCCTCTGCCAAAAAATGACAGGGGCAAGGGGCATCTTGTGTTTCATGTGAAGTATTTTTAAGCAGTGTTACATCTTTGTCCCCAGATGGATTGTAAATGCATTTTCAACGTTGTAGCTTTCTTTTCAAGTGGTTTTGTAGCTTCTAGTCTTAGCAGTGCTAAAGTTCTGAAGCTTGCATTTCAGACTGATAAATTAAATATTTCAGAAAATTGTTTTCAAAATCCTTTAGCGTGGGAGAAGTGAGCTTAGGAAACCTTGCTCTGTGCCAGAATTTGGATAATACAGAACGTAATAAAAGCAGAGTTCTGGCTGAGTGTTGTAACCTCTCCTGTAATTCACAGTACCACTCAGCTGCCTTTTAAGAAAAATCTAGAAAATATGTGCTTTTATTGGGTTCTTAACTTTGCCACTAGCTATAGCAGCATTTATAATTTCAACTTTCATAAGTTTAAAAATAACCTATTAATTCCATGTAAGTGGTTTTAAATGTGTTGTAAATCCTAAATGACTGCAGTTAAGTCTTGTTTCATACTAATGCTTTGCATTTTTTTAAAATTTGATTTGATTCAAGAGTCTTGGTGTGTTGAAATTAAGACTTGTAAGACATCATCCCTGTTCTTCAGTTGTGGAAAACCTGGGGCTTAAAGGAAGAACCAGAAAAGTTAGGATGTTGTCTGAGAAGTCTTCCTGGCCTCATGGCAGACGTAGGAAGAGGTTGTTTTGTAGGAGAATTTGCAAACTTAGTATTCCAGTTTGTTTTTAGGAGTGATCACGCTTTCAGACAGTCTCACTGTCGGTGGCTCTGTGGAAACTGAAGGCCCTGCAGCCCCTGAGCAGGTGCCAGCAGGCAGGGCAGATATTGCAGAGTGTTCTCACACAGGAGGGAAACGGGGACCTGGTGACTTGCCAGGTACCGGGAAGAGCTGTGTCAGAAGTGCCAGAGGTGAGGTTAAAACCATTCCCCTGAGGGATCCTCCAATGGCCTTCGGTAACACGATCCCTACATGTGAGCCGGTTCCTGCGGGGCTGAGGCCGGGGTACTTTGGGATGGACTCTGGTGCAGGTGTGAAAGGAAAAATGCAGTGCAGCACTGCAGGTTCTGCTGTGTTTGAATTGCAAAATATTTCCCTTTTGGGGCAAGTTGGCTGTTTTAATCTCCTTTAAATAAAACTCACAGGATCTGGATATTAAAATGCATACTCAGACTGTGGCTGACAGACATGATGCCATCTTTGATAATGAAATTAATACAAATTGATTAATTCTGTGAAAAGTAATGTTCTTGCTGATTTACAGACATTTCTCTACTAGCTCTTCCAGTATATTAAAATCTGGTTTGTTTTAAGCATTTAAACTTAATCATAGGAACAAGGATGATGCAAATATTGGATTTGGATTCATGTATGTTAATCCTGCTACTAATAACCTACTGTTGGAGTAAATCTTATAGTACTCTGTGGAGTTTATAATATGTAATAGTGACTTAGGCTGAATTCTGTTTGTAGAAAACTGCATGTTTAGAAGTACTCTCATATACCTGAAAGGAAAATTTGGCTCATGATTCTCTTTTCCTAAATGATGTTGTGTGGGAGCTACTTTTCCTCCCTCCTCATGACTCTCCCTATTTCAGTCTGGTTTTTTTTATTCACACAGTTTAACCTTCTCCAGGAAATTAAATTGCAAAGTTTTGCATCACGGTTTAGGTTCATTTCCAGCTTTAGATAAGATTGGAGAAAGGAAAGGCAACAAAAACCCCTCTAAATGAGGTGGAAATGCAGCACTCCCTTTGTGAGTGGAACAGCTGTAGATTAACTGCCAGACTTACCTGCCTAAAGACAGAGAAATAGATTTAAGTGTTTGGGGAACTGGTAACAGAGTCATTCTTTATTCAGCTCTCTGGCAGCAGTGGTAAAACCAGTGGGTATTTGCTTCTTTGATCACTGAAACAAAGTTCTTTGCTGTTCATTTAGCATTTTAAATATATGATTTATGACTAAGTTTTCTGAAAAGTGCCCTGGAAAAAGAAAGAGCTCAGATATGAAGTGTCTAGATTGTCACTACTCCTGAAGAGTGTAAAAAAAATACATATATCTTAAAAATTCTCCATATAACTGTTAGGATCAACAGTTTGCACGTGTTCACTCCAGGGCAAAGCACAACTATAACATGCTAGTTTGTGGTGTGCTCTTTTTTTTTTTTTTTTTTTAGTGAGGTATAAGATTACATCTAGGTACTCTGCATAATTATAGCAATGCTCTGAGCAGTTTGTCTGATGATACTCTTTATTTAACTCGCTGCTTTTCTCGGGTCTCAGCCGAGATCCAGAACTTGCCTTGAGCTGAAACTTTGCATACACTGAGTGTGGGCACAGCTCCTCTTCCCTGTGGAATAACCTGTGTTTTGGAACAAATGAAAGACTGCTTAGAGGCTCTGTGTTTCAGTCCAGTTAGATCACGCTGCAGTTTTTGTTTGTTGTTTTAAAAACCACTCGTTAGATTGTTCAGGGTTGTTCTTGGATACTGCTGAAATGTGTTTTCCTGCCAAATAAAAACTTAGCAATAGTTATATTTGCTTCAGCTACACTGGAAGTGGAGTTATAATCATGCTATATCATAGGGCTTTGGAAATGCAGCTTGTACTTTTTTTGGCTGCTTCATTTCAGCTTTGCTGCAGCTGCTGACTGACAGCTGACTTGGTTAATAACCCACCATGAAGGTGGAGATGCTCAAAGACTTGATTCTTTTTGGGGTGAAGAGACTGTGCCTGCAGTGTGACCTGCAGGAAGGAATCTTCTGTCCATGGAGCTTTAGCTGTGCACGAAGGTTCAGGTGGTTGAGTTTATACCACAGACTTGGGAGTAGTGAGCTCTGGGTTCACAGGTGGCTGCTCTGAGGCCTGGCAGTACTGGCTCTAGCAAGTCCTTTTCATTTGACATGTCTTAGAGTCATAAATTTGGATTATCCAGCAGCTCTTGTGCCAGCACATGCTTGTGCCAATCATGTGCTGTAGTCCTGGTTTAGCTGCTGCACTTAAACCCAAGGCTGGTCCTCCTTGCAGCTCTGTCAAAGGCTGTGGATCCACTCACACGCCCATATGTAAAATTGAGTTTCTTTTTATCTCTGCCCATCTTTCCTGAGTGCACAGGAATCTGTTTTTACCTTGGATGCTGTCCCACTCTGCAGCATTACTCAGTTTTACTGCTGCAGGTTATAATGTCATTAATCCCTCATGCTGCCTAATCCTTCAGTTAACATGACTTAGTTTTCCTTTCTCTCATGGTAAAATTTTGGTGAATGCAGTGGATGTGCAAGTGGTTTGTTGAGTGTTTGGGGAGGAGTTGGGTCCTTTCCTTTTTTGGGGTTTTTCTTGTTAATATTTCAGAATGCCTACGTCTCCTTGACCACAGTTACTGTGACAATGCCACTGGGATTAACTGCCAGTGCATAGCTCTTAACAAACGAAATCTCCCAATAGTTAAAATGTGTGAAATTAACTGTGCTTTTTTGTTTGTTCTCTGGGTGTCATATGACTGAAAATGACAGTGTCTAAAGATTAAATGCAGCAACACTTTCTCTGATCCTTTGTGGCCTTGACATTAAAACCAGGCAAAAATTAAGCATGTTATCTACCACAGCCCTTGCACAGGAAAATTCAGATCACTATAAAACAGGAATGGACTTTTTTCCTCTGCAGAAGCCCATATCAAAGGGTAATTTATGCCTTAACCTGGTCTTCTATTTTATTTATTTTCCCTTTTTAATCACATGTGTTCTTGCCTGTAGACTTTGTGAAATAATAATGTGATTCTCTCCAGGAATAATTCACTGGTTGTTAATTGACTTGGAACTTTATTGGAATGTAATAAAGCAATTAAGTCTTTTAATCATAGTAATACTTTTGGAGACACTTCTAAAATTTACATCGTTACCTTTTCATACCTTTATACAAACAAATTTTGTGTGGCTCTTTCACTTGAAAAATGAACTGGTTTACTGCTTTTGGTAGCACTGTGGATCCCAAACTGAGAATTCCATCCGTGTATGTTTGTCTTTAAGGCCATGGTAGGTGAGGAGTGTGTAGGTGCCATCGTCTGCAAGCTGGATATGCACAAAAAGATGTTCCGCAGAGGTTATATAGCCATGTTAGCAGTGGATTCCAAATACAGAAGAAAAGGAATTGGTAAGAATAGCCTTTTTTGTTCTTTCTTCCTTAAATCCTCTCGCTGGGATAACTGTAGCTGTCATAAAGATTTAAGCTGAGCTGAACTTCAGGATGTGGTGCTTTGTGTGTCATCCCCGCCTTACTCAACCACACGAGCTCCCCAGTGGCTTTTCTGATTTTGTTAAAATAACCTGAAATGCCCTGTGAGGTTCACACCTGGGATCTGATGAGGCTAAAAAGAAAGGCAGGCAGCAGCCCCTTACCTCTGCCTCTACCACTGCCAAATAACAGCAGTGGGAACTGCTGAGTGGTTTTATGTATGCCCTCATCACTGTATTTCCATGTTGTGTTCAGGCTCCTTTTTTACAGTGAACTTATTTCCTGACTTCCCCCTATAAATTATGCATATTCTCCCATCAGGGAGAATGTATGGAGCTCATTATTGTATTAATCAGGGAAGAAAAATAGCTGTGTATTGTTACTTGAATGATTGAAATGGAGATCTGTTTTGTTGGGAAGTTACGTGGTAAAGAAATCACTCTTGGTAGGGGGTTTGCCCTTCCTCATTAATCAGTTTTGCCCTGGTGAAGGGATTTTCATTCTAACACCAGTTAGCCAAGTTGGCTTAATTAAATATCTGTTCTTATGGAACTTAATTTTTTCATGCTGGTTATTGTGAAATTACATTATGTAAGGTATTTTTAAGTAAATGTAGACGTCAGCTCCAAAGCTTAGAACTGTGCTTCACCACTCATCCACACTGAACAGCTCATGCTTCTGTGATTAAAGACAGAAAATTACTTGCAATCAAAAAATACAGTGATCCATTGCAGAATGTATCATTGTGTTTGCTGTCTTCCAGAAAAACCCCTCCAAAAAACCACATTACCACGACTGTTCAAGCATGTGCAGATTTTTTCTTTCCCCAGTGCAGTTCAAAGCCATTGTTGGTTTCTGTAGTGGAGCAGAGGAAGAGGATACTGAGAAATCACTGTCTCTCCTTTCCTTTTAGCTGAGTCATGAAGGAGTCTGCCATAATTTAATTGCAGGTGCTTGGATTCAGAAGTAAATAAGAACTAATGCTGTTATTATGAAGATCACTGCGAGACTTCTCCCTCACTTTAGTCAGTTTGTTAAATTGAATTACATACATAGGATTTATCTTTAAAGCCTTGCTTACTTTAGCATTATATATGTTGACTTTTTCCTACATTTGCCACCTTGCTGTTTCTCAGTGTGCTGTTAATCTGAAGATCTGCTTTCAGTGTAGAACAGTTTTATCATAACATTCAATGAAAATCTTAATTGATTAAAGTTTTGAGAATATTTTAAAACATTCTGTAGATTCCTTGGGGCTTTTTTTCCTTTTCCATAGCCTTCCTATGGAAGTGAGATTTATGCAATTTCACTGAACAGCAGTTTTTTCCACTAATAAATTTGAAATCAACTTTCAATTTCACCCCAATTCTATAGACAGGTGGGATATTACATTTGTAGAGCTGTTGTGAAATAGGTGAAAAATAAGGATTAAAAAATTAAACTAATGTTTGACTGAGGGGAAGGGGTGGCCTTCAAGAATATTATTAGATACTAGCAAACCCAAAGGGGAGTGAGCCATAAGAACAGTGGTTTCATAAGTTTGTTACTAATAGAAGTATTTGTTTTAGTAAGAGGAAATTCCCATGGAAGATGAATGTCCTTCAAGTACATGCCAGCAGATTTTGACTTTAAATGCAACAAAAAGGAATGAATCACATCTTGGAAGGCTATATATAACACCATGTTGAGCATAGCAGCCAGTTTCTAATATCCTTGTGTTACAAGAATCTTGCACTTGAGCTGAGTCTCTGGATAACTTCACAGATTATTTTAGTGTTCAAACTTGAGACTGCAGTTTGACTGCAACTCCTTGTTTTTCTTTCCTCCCTGCTTTCCCCAGGTGTCATGTCACGTAGGTAGCACACATTAGTCACATATAAACTGGCATTTTTGTTTTGCACTGCAACTCTGACACTTACTGAAATCTGTGTTTCAGGTACAAACTTGGTTAAGAAAGCTATTTATGCTATGGTTGAAGGAGATTGTGATGAGGTAAGATTTTATAATCAAAACTTTCATAATGTAAATGGTTTGCAGTCTCTTGTATGTGGATTCATTTCACAGGTTTTTTTTCTACAGGACTTTTTTTTAGGTGGGAAATTAAGTTGGTAAGAAGCTCCTTTGTAATAAAGGGGAAAACAACCTCAAAAAAAAAGTATGGCACAAATAGGAGATGGACTTTCTAATTTTGTCCTAAGTGCTGAAATTCAGCAATTTACCTTGTGAAGCTTCACTCAGGCTCGTTTTCCTGCAAGGGCCCCAGTGTGAGGTGCAGCTGAGCAGTGGGATGAGCATGTCCTGTGTGGCCCTGCCATCCCTTCAGAGTACACACAGCCACAGAACAGGCTGTGCTGTGCTGCTGCAGAAGGTGGAGGTGTCAGAGCCACTCTGTTCTGGCACTGCACAGAACGGGGCTGCCCGGGCGAGGAGAGTGCCTGAACCACGGGCAAACCTCCCTGCCCTACAAGTTGTTACTTTTACCAGGTTACAGTTCATGCTTATTTTAAAACATCAATATATACATAAAACAGCTCGATTGTTCTGTGCCTTGTTTAACTTGTGAGGAGCTCTCCCTGCATCCATCCATCCTCCCTAACCAGGTTATCTGTCCCATTAACTTCCAGCTCCTTGGCACAATGCAGTTGTTCCTGATAGGTGAGCACTCATTTCAGTGTGTCATGGTTAATGAGCCTTTGATCTCTCTGTTATCTCACTTCAGCTGCTCCCTCCATTGTCCCACTGCTCCCTCAATTGTCCCACTGCCCTGTGGGGAGGTTTCTTATGCAAAGCTGCAGTTGGTGTCACAGGACTTCTGGCACACTCTCCAGTTTATTTTTCCACTTGTTGTGCCTCTTGCAGCATCCCTGCCTATGCTCTGGCTTCATTCATTGAGAGATTTATTCTCCCCCTCAGATCCCTTCATGCCTCTGCTTGCTGGTATCTTGTTCCCCCTCACCTTCTAATTTATGTTGTATTTGAGCAGTACAGTGCAGTCTGTAATTCTTTTAAGTTCTTTTTAAGCTTCTTGCTTCTGTTATTTCTAAAATGCTTTCCTCTAATCTCTTTTACTACTTGTCTACACTGAACTAATCAAGAAGAGGTTGGTTTGTTTTCCCCATTGCTTTCCACTGTGGTCTTGAGTTGATCTCCCATTTCTAAACTAGTCAAGATTTTTAAAAAATTGCAGAATACTTGAGGAGCAGGCTTACAGTGTTCACACCACAGCTGCAGAAGTGAGATGCAGAGAAGGGAAGTGAATTGCCCACTGTTATTAGAAAATCAGAACTGGATGTTTCTACTCAAGCTCCGAGTTGCAATAATTTCTGTATCATTTCTGAATGTCTGTGTGCTACTTCTCATGTAAATTCATTTCTAGGCTGGACTGTCTAACAAGTGACCTCTATTAGTAACCTCTTCTGTGTCTGTCTTCTTCCTCTACCACTGTCATATTAATCCAAGATCCCTTTTTACTGTTTTTTTTATCTCCATAAACATGAAATAAATGTGATAAGGGTTGCAGGTCTGCAGTGAGGCCTCATTAAGTCTTAGTCACAGATTTTCCTCTCTGGTGCTGTATAAATGCTTTGGACCAGGGGCAGAGGGCATTTCTCAGATTCTGTCTCTTTATTCGAAGGCACCACAATTCAGACTCCTTGAGTTGTGTGCTGGATGGGGGCAGCCATGGTTTTGGAACTGCTGTTTATAGAATGGTGGTTCCAAACTCATCCCCTGCTTTTTGGGGGCTTTTGCACCAGCTGAGTCTTGTGCTGGCACCAAATTTTGAACTGGGAGCCCCTTAGGGAGCATGGAATACAAGCAGAGTATTTTACTGATTTTTCTGCACCATCAATTGAGGAACACCCACACTTATTTTTATTTATGTTGTTCTTTTCCACATATAGGTTATCCACAACCAAACAGCCAATGTTTTCATCTTTGTTTTTTTTTTAATTTGCCACCAAGTGGGCTTCTTCCACATACCCAAAATGGTGCAAAATAAGGATGCTGGATGTTGTACTATGTGGTGGAGTGCTGAGTTTTCAGTCAGACCAGAATCTGAAAAATCTAACTAGGCACCCATTAAAACCTCTGCCCAACTCTTGGGTCTCACCAGTTTTCACAACAGTTGTCAGGAGATCAGTTTCTGGTTAATTGATGCTTAAAGCTCATCAGACATGAAGTAGTGCATCACAATAATTTGTCTGTGTGAGGTGTAGAAATAGTTTAATCATCCCTGCAGCTTTTTAGGTATTTTTCTACATCTTTTAATAAAATCAGAATCCTGATGAAAATAAAAAGATACTGCTTTTTGAGATAAGATGGAGTGCAATTAAAAACAAAATGCTATTTTCTGAAACTTGCTTGGAATAGGATTAAAAACATGAATATGCAGCTGTGGGTGTCATGAAAAATTTCCAAAGGCTGCTTGGAAACTCTTCCCTTCAATCTAATTATGGAATAGATGCAGTAAATAGACTTAATTTTAATAACTTGTGGCATATAATCTGATAAATGCCTCACTCAGTGTGTTGCTTTTCGAAGTATCACAGATTTGGCTTTGGAGATACCAGCATTGTGTCCTGAAAAACAAACGATTTGTACAACACCACAGATGAAAATCTTGACAAATCACAGCTGATAGGTGGCATTTCAAAGCCTGCTGCAATGTTCTGGTGTTTGAGGACATTTTTTTCCCCTGTAGGCTGTCTTAGTGGGAATAAACCAAGGCAGGCCTATGGAAGGAGTGATTTGCAGTGGTCAGCACCCTGCCTGAGAGGCAGCTTCTGCTGGGTGCAAAATCTTCCCCAGGGGTGGTTTCTCTGGGAAAGCTGAGAGTGAGTAAGTGAGGAGGTGAATTGACTGGAATGGAATCTGTGTGCAGGGGAGGAGCTGCCCATGGAGCTGGCCATGGCCTACATTAGAATAGAAAGCAGGGAAGTGATCTGGTGTTGGGGGTGGGTGCTTGAACCAGAAATAACCTTCAGGCTTGAGAAAGTACTCGACAGCAGCTTCCAGCTGGAGAGTCTGCATATTACACTACAAAACTGAGGGATCTCTGATTTGTATTTGTTTTTACCTTTGTGACTTTCTCAAGTATTTGGTGTTCATGAATTTTGATATTTTGGGCAGTGAACTGTAAGGGGCTGAGTTTCCAGTAGATCACAGTGGTTTAGGATAACTATGGGCTGGTTGCATAGAAAAGGTGAGCTATGGAAATAAATCAGGTGAAGGTGAATAGTTCTACTTCCAACTCCAGAGTTCTGGAAATATTTTTCTTCCAGTTTAAAAAAGAAAAGCATGTGCTGACTGCAGCAAGGTGGGTGTCTGGCTGCTTTTTGTACTGTTTTTGCTGGCAAGCAGTTTCCCAAAACTCTACAGCTGAAGACCATCCTGTGGAACTGTTACATCCCTTAATTACAATTGGAAAGGAGGAGTTGTTCATATGCAGGTTTTCCATCTGTAACAAATGACTGAGGAACCTGCATACAATCCATTCACTTCATATTACTGAAATAATGTACCATGCAAGTGGTAACTAATGAAAATAAGACTCCAGTAAGTGGGACTTCAAAAACCTTTTTTAAGGAAAAATGTAGAACATGAAAGGGAACCACAGATTCTCATGGGACTTCCCATTGAAACTTCAGGGTGATTTAGAGTGGGTTTTTTTGCCACACTAGTAGGTGTGTCATTTTAATTCAGCACCACACTAGTAAAAATGAAATGTTTATTTTTACGGAATCCTATTTGAAATCATCACGTTACTGATATTTTAGTTTCTCCTTAATCTACAAAACATATAAAGTATGAACTGTTAGATTTTGGGGAGTGCCTGTCTTTAAAAGTTAAGGCAGTTAAATTGATTAAGGACTCTGGACAGGCCCTCATAACTTCTGTCTGATGATCTGTCAGACTTAAAAGTAAGAATAGCAACCTCTTCTGTGAGTGCTGAGAGGACTTTCTTCATTTGATTTGGCTGTATCCATTCTATGACTTGGGTTTTAAACTTGAGTTCCTTCAGAGTTTGAACTGAAGAAGCAAGAAAGCTTGACCACTCCAGTTGGCTTCAGTTCAGGAATAAATTCGAGCTGTGAAAATGTAGCAACAAGGAACATTGCACTCCACTCTTAATATAGAAATCCTCTTGCTTCTAAACCCAGTTATATTAGAGTTGAGCTAAAATGTTAGGTTTATGAAATTCAAGATAAAAGAGGATGTCACAACCTTCAGAAGGTTGCAACTTGAGCAGAAAATGCTGTTAAATCCTATCAGAGCTTTGCTGCCCTTCGGAGGGGGTGGTGTTGTGTTATCAGAGGATCTAACAGGCATATGTGTACAATAAAATCGACCCACAAGAGCAGAAATAAATGTAACAATTGAAGGTTTGGAGCTTGATTGAACATGTCACACAGGAAGAGGTGCATTCTTCACCAAAGGAAGCTAATGAAATCTGAATAAAATATTCCTGTGTTTCCTTTTCAGATAACAGAAACATGTCTTCAGCTGCACTGTGTTGAGATCAGGGAATTACTTTTCATTGTGCTGAGACTTCCTTAGAAATACCAGAGCAAATCTCTTGCATTTGCTTTCAAGATGAGCATTGGCTCAGGTAGTGGGATTCCAACAAACCTGTATTTCAGCATTTAACCACGCCCTTCAGCTCAATCACCTGCAGTGCTGGAAGAGTTTTAGCATTGCCAGGTGTTGGAGCTTGCAGTTGAATAGAGTTGTTACATCTCTCTGCCAGGTTACTGAACCTTTGAGAGAGCAAATGCCCTTGGTAGCTGAGAGTTCAAATAAATAATCCTCTGCATGGTGGATTTACACAGGTCACATTCCTTCTTTGGCTTCAATGTTTTGTTTAAATTGGAATTAAGGAGTTGTACAATGTGTAGAAAATAGCCCTTTCCAGAAAAATCATGGTGCTTCCATAATTTCTTACAGATGAATAGTTTTCCATTTTAATGGATGAAGGATGCTAGGAGCACTCCAGCAGCTCACAGGACTTGCTAGTAATGTTCTGGGAGATGCCAACTAGAGAAACTCAATCTCTCATTCTTCTTACAAAACTAAGAATTGAATTAGGTTGTTTTAAGTGTGCAGCTACAACACTGCCCTGCTGTAATTTAACAACTCTGATGATTAATATTTCAATGTGTGACTCTTAGTTCCTTTTTGTAAAATGAACTGTTTCCAAGTCTTACATTGTTCATTGGGTTGTTATCCCCAGCTTTACTGTTCTTTCAACATCCTTACACTGAGAAGCACAGGTGGAATTGCCCACTGGAATGTGGCAGCCAGTGGTTAGACTGGTCACCTCCAATAAGATTTAAAAATCCATTTAGTGTATATATTTGACTCACGTTTCAGGCCACTGTAACCCCTGGCTGCCTCCCCCTTTTACACTGGCCTAGCCACTCCTCAGACTGCAGAAAACAAACCCCAAACTGGAGGAAAAAAGGAAAGGTTTTCTGCCAGGTGGCTTTGGAAGGAGCTCAGGAACCAGCCTTGAGAGCTGGCAGGAGAGGCCAGGGGGAAAGGGAGTGGGAATGTGTACCTGAAGGCAGGGAGGCCACAGAAGCCATAAAGAAGATGGACTTTAACTGCTCTACAAATCCAGGCTGAGATTTTGGTCCTGTATTTCATTCTGTGGTCTCTCTGCAGTGACCATCAGCTCCTGTTTAATCTGTGGATGTTCACTGTCAGGGGGTGTATGGAGCCCAGGCCTTGTCAGCTCAGCCTGTGTTCTCGTGCAGCCAGGATCTCTTGCTAATAGCAGAACCTTAAATAATTGAGCTGGAGACCAGTGAAGAGGCAGAATTAGTTTTTATTACATGGAGGGGATGCAGGGCTTGTCAGTTATGGCAGAGCTCTGTTCAGTGCATGTGGAGAAAAGAGAGAGAAAGAATTCTGAAAAATTCTGAAGTTTTGTGATTAATGTCTTGTTAAGGCCAGCGTAGCTTTTTGCCTGTGCTTGAGAATTCTGAGACAATTTTGAGTCTTAATTTGGACTTTGGTTTTGGTCTGAGTTATTTCTGACAGGTCTTTCTGCAACTGGGATCTTACCAATAGAGGGGAAAAAATGTGGAAAACTCTGCTTATTCTTCTGGTGTGCACTGTGATTTGGGTTCAGGGTATTATTGGTACCCAAGCTGGATCAGGCTTGGAGCAGCCTGGGATAGTGGAAGGTGTCCCTGCCCATGGCAGGGGTTTGGAACTCGATGATCTTGAAGGTGCCTTCCAACCCAGACCACTCTGTGATTCTTGTGTTGAGCACAAATATTCACTGCAAATGTTGGGTCTGACAGCTGGTGTCAATTCAAAGCTTTTAACTACATCTCACTCAAAGGAATCAGGGGTCAAAGATACTAAATCATTAAGTAAATCCTCATGTGCCAAGTTCTTGTGACATGCAGAAGTTCAGTTACTCATTCAAAGTATGTTTTGGATCCTAACCTGTTTGGTAGCTTGGGTTTTGGGGGAGGATGTTGGGAGACAGAGGCTGTTTGGGATTTGTTTGTTGATCTGTGTTTTAACCTTGTTATGAGGTGGTGAACCGAAATACTGTTTACAGCCAAGAACTAAAATCTTGAATGCTGTTTACAATTACAGTTGTGGATGAACTGCTATATTATATTTTTTTAATGTGGGAATGGATGCTTAATGTGGAATTATTGCTTAATTAAGTAAAGATAAGAAGAAATGAATTCCATTCATTGCTAACAAACATACCTTTAAATAAAACCTTTGGAATTGGTTCAGCAATCCCATACTTGCAACTGCCGACTAACATGACACCCTTTTCTTCTTTCTTTTTCTTTCTTGTCTCCCTTAAAGGTTGTATTGGAAACAGAAATCACAAATAAGTCTGCTTTGAAACTTTATGAAAACCTTGGTTTTGTGCGAGACAAGAGGCTGTTCAGATACTATTTAAATGGAGTGGATGCACTGCGTCTGAAACTGTGGCTGCGTTAGGAGACCCCATCCCAGGCAGCAAGCGACGTCCCAGCAGCGCAGAGTTGTCCTTTGCATGCAATGCAATTTGTCCCAAATTGCTTTGCAAGGTGGACTTTAGTACTTCCCATGCAGCTCTTAAACCTGTCAGTGTCCCATTGAGTGTCGCACACATTCGTTGCACTTTGGCATGGCGCATTTGTTCCGAATTAAAGCCGATTGTCTCAGACTCCGAGTCCTTTTGGTACCAGCCAGATGTGCCAGGTGATAGCCAAGATATGTTCATTCATTTGCAAGTCTGCTGACTCTTTAGGACATCCACACAGTGAACGTTTTATCAGAGAAAACCTGGATGGGAACGCCGCTTTTGGTTCCCGAAAATTCAAAATAAAGCCAATGTAGATTGTAAAATTCTATAAGTATACTAACATTTCATACAAAAATTGCCATAGTTTTCTGGGGAAGAAGAAGAAGAAAAAGAAAGAAGGCTTCAATTTTAGGTTTTATTTTTCAATATTGAATTTTTCCATTCTTAAATATTGGTACCTCAGTGATTAGTGAATGAAAAAATGTATTGTAGGGTGGGGTGTGTGTTACAACGAGTAACCATTAAATTGCGTCTGCCAGTGCCTGTATAGATAAGTATATTTGTCTTCACCTCTAAGTTTGCAGTGCATGCTTTTATTCTTTTACTTTCTTCAGTTGTCTTCGCAAGAAAAAAAAAAATCTGCTTTTATTTAAATTCTCGATTTGATAATAAATTATTTCAGATTTTTATAATTCGGATACTTCTCCCAAACAAGGGTTTGGAAGGCCCTTCTTATTGCAAGAAGTGTGAGCTATTTTGAAAACCTTGAGTAGCTGCTAAAAGAACCTGGTGGCACCAGTGAATCTCTGCTGGGTTTGGATGCACTTTTTTCATTAAAAGAGTGAGGGACTTCTTTTAAAAGAAGATATAGAAAATTAATGTAAATTGGTATGATTTTTATTTAATCAAAATTATTGCTAGAAGCTCTGAGAAACAGCTATTTTAAGGTAGTTGGAGCAATTTTTTTTCAGATTCAGATTGCTTTGCTTCAGTGTTCTTAAAATGCTTCAATCTTTGGTTCTTGGTCTTGGAAATGAATTTCAAGGTGTTTTGTATTCATTTTCAGCTGCTCTCATTTTCTCAACTTACATGAGCTAAATTATTGGGGGATTTTTTTCCCCTCTAAAATCAAAGCAGCGGGGAAGGAATTCTGTCTCTCTTTCTTGTATTCACTCTTGCTCTGTTTTTCTCTCTTTTTTTTTTTTCCTTTATTTGGGCTTACATAGGTTTTACCAATACCCATCAATTGTTTCAGTAATGACAGTGTCGAGGCTTTCTTGTTCCATGTGATTCCATAGCCCAGGTCTGTGAATCAGTTGGGTTGGTTTTTTTGGTTTGGTTTTTTTTTTTTTTTTTTTTCTTTTTTTTTTTTTTTTTTTTTTGAAAGACAAAAATAAAGGTATTAGGTGACTTGTGGAAGCACCTCTGTAATCAGAGATCTCAGAATATTCAGAGTTGGAAGGGGCCCAGCAGGATCAAGTCTTAACTCTGAGGTGAATGGTCCATACATGAACTCTCAGTGAATCCACTCTCATGGAATCGAGCGAATTCTCCAGATTTGCCTTACTACACTTCTTTTTTTTTTTCCTTTTAGAGTTTGGTTTGAGTCGTGGGGTTGGTTTTGGGGTTTTTTTTGTTTGTTTTCATTTTTGCTAATTACTGTACACTAAAAACAAAACCAACAAAACCCCTACCTCCAGTATCATTTGGAAAAGAGCCCTGTGCAGGAAAACTGGATTTGAGCAAAGCCGCCTTTTGCACAGACCAATCGCACATGGTGATGGACGTTTCTTACCATGTACAAATCATGAGTTGTATTTGAAAATAAAGATTTTTAATGGAAATTGGCCCTGCTGAGTTTTCTGCTTGTAGAGACACCATCTGTGCTGTCGAGGGGCTCTGTTCCCCTCACTAAAGAAAACTCATCTTTGCAAGGGTGCCCAAGACAAAGTGTTGTTAGTGGGGTCTGTGACTCCCAGGACATGCTGGAGCTCAGCCTAAAGCCTGTGTGTAGCCACTGCTGCCTTGTGACATGACAAAACCTCTTGGTACCCTGCTCCCTCAGGGGTGCCACATTTTCTGGGTGGCTTTTCAGCAGTTTTGATCAGTGTTGAGTGTTGGTAGCCAATGCCTTGAGTCAGGTTTCCCTCACTGTGGTCCAGGACGTAGGGACTGCCCTGGAGCCGGCTCAGGGAGGTTTCAGAGCTTGCAAGCAGCTGTTGGGCTTGAATCACAAATTGCAAACTGGGCTGCCTTGTGTGTCTTGCTGGGGTTTCAGTCTGCAAAGCCAGACAGGCAAGTTTTCTATTGGTTAATATTTAAGCCGTGGGTGTCTTCAGATTCAAAAGCCGACTGGCAAGTGAGCTGAAATCCCTCCTCACTGCCAAAAACATCCCTCTGGAGCAAACTTCAAATACAGTTCTGGTTGGTTATTGTAAGAAGTGGTTGCTGCCATACCTGTGTTGAAAATACTGAGCAAAATAGGTGCAGATCTCTCTTTTTTTAGTTTTTCAAAGATCACATGGCCTGAAAGGTTCTGCCATGGCTGCTGTGTTGCAGAGTTTGCTGCAGGAGACACTGAAGCTGCATGTGTTGGGTCCTGTCAAACAGATTCGTTCTCTGTGCTGCTTGGGATTAGGAAATCAGGTGAAAAGCCTTGAATTTGCATAGGTTTTCAAAAGGAATCTAGCAAGGAAAAGTTATTTCTCCTGTCTGTTGCTAAACACAGTTCTCTCCCCCTTGCCTTTTTGCATTGACAAATCTAACTAAGGAGTTGATTGCTTTTATATTTAAATTTGCCCAAACGTTGCTACTGGCTGACATGTCGGTCTGGATGTTTGCATTCATTATGTTGTTTTTTTAAGAAATGATCAGGTTCATCACCTTCAAGGCATCAGCAGGTTGGTGTTGCAGAGTATGTCACAAACTATTTTTCAGGGCACTGCAAGACATTGCTACAACTCAGTGCTGTGTTGAAAAAACTTCAGGTCTTGTATAAACATTACAACCTATGTTGGAGTTCAGGTATCAGGTGGGCATCTATGAAAATAGCAAGTGTATCTCAAAATACTGGACTGCTGTTTTGAGTGGATTATATTCTTCTGTCCCTTTATCCTTTTTGATGAGAACAAAACCAGTGGGGTTACGAAATGTACAAGTTGTCTAAATACAATGCAGTCAAATAAATGGTTATGTTGTTTATCTATTTCCTTTTCAACGGGAATGTTCTAATGATTGTTTTGCTTTGTCCACAAAATACAAATACACACTTGCTCAAGGCCAGGCTGGATGGGGCTCGGAGCAATCTGGGCCAGTGGAAGGTGCCCCATGCATTTATGGTGGTCTTGAAGGTCCCTTCCAACCCAAACCATTCTGGGATTCTCTGACAGAGAAATGGTGGGAAAATTTTTACAAGAGAAAACTGTCTATTATGACTTGATTTAAAAACTGCCATGCCTGACATCTAGAACATCATTTATCTGAACAGTGTCATAGCTGAACAGAAATGGGTCCTTTTTTCATGGCTGTTAAGCCATGACTAACACAGACACTCTGGATTTTTCTGAGAGGTAAGGAGCGGGGTTTATTATTTTGGTTGCAAGTAAGCAAGAATTGAGAACTGCTTGCAGCCCTTGCAATGCTGAGAACTCTTTCTAAAGCATACAGAGGAGTCCTGTATGTACTTAGAAAAAATGTACTTTTAAAATCCTCTCAAAGTACTTTTCATGTACTTTGAGCTTTATTCCCTCTACCATTCTGTCCAGGCTCCTAAAACTCTGGGAGTTTGCCAGCAGCTGTGCCTGTGTGTGGTGTGCAGGTGGCTGAGGGCTGTGACCAACCTGCCAGAGACTGCTGCTCATCTGCCAGGAGCTCCAAGGCTTTTCTCACTCCAGCTCTTCTGTGATTCCTTACAGCTCCCAGTACCTGAAGAGGAACTTTTTTACAAGGGCATGGAGTGACAGGACAAGAGTGGCTTCAAACTGACAGAGGGTGGATTTAGATTGGAGATGAGGAAGAAATTCCTGACTGAGGGTGGGGAGGCCCTGGCACAGGGTGCCCAGAGCAGCTGTGGCTGCCCCTGGATCCCTGGAAGTGTCCAAGGCCAGGCTGGATGGGGCTTGGAGCAACCTGGGACAGTGGAAGGTGTCCCTGCTATGGCAGGGGAGTGGAAAGAGATGATCCCTTCCAACCCAAACCATTCCATGATTCTGTTATTCTGATGAATGATTCTCCAGCTGCTCAGCCCTTGCAGGTGGCTGGAGTATGTAACCTCCAGGTGGGAGACACACATTTAAATTCCAGCTCTGCAACCACCACAAGTTCCATCCTGGATTTAAGAAAGTATCTATCACAATCAAAACTGAACCCTGAGAGCATCACCAAAAAATGTCCTAAATGGCTTCTTAACTTTTCTGAGAGGTGTTTTTCCTATTTTCTGCACCAGCTACTGCCTTGATTTGGGGCATTTTCTTTAAAAAAAAAAAAAAAAGAAAGCAAAAGCAAGACAGGAAAATTACTTTCTGCTGAAGTGAATGCTTCTCTCCAGGTGTCAAAGACTAAAAGAAGGTGACAAAGAGGAGGTAGTGGCTAAAGATTGAATACAGGGGCTTAATAATAACTGGTTTCTACTTTCTATCTGTAACAAGATGCCACCTGCTGCTCTCTTTATTTTTTTGTTTGTAAAATGCCAGTTAAGAAGAAGGTTGAAAAAGTAGGTGACCGAGCAGCTTTGCCAAAGTAAGAAAGATTTATGCAAAGCTGAAGCTCTTACTTATATATAATAATAATAATATTATAGACTCCTAGAATAACCTGAGTTGGAAGGGACCCTTAAAGATCATTGTAGCCCAGCTCCTGGAGAAATCCTGTATTATATTATATTATGTTATATTAATGATATTTATTATATTCTATTAGCTGTGCAACCCCCTTCCAGACAGTACCCTGAAAATCCCTGCCCTGTCCACGTGAACACACTCCTTTCCATCAGTAATTTAGAGCACACAGTTAATTGAATACTCTCATGTTGCCACGGCTCCCTCCCGGGGGATGGAAAAGGCTCTCAGTCTAAATCAAAATTAGTCTTTAATATCAGCAAGAACAAACAAAGGAGCCCTCGGAGTTGGATGCATTTGATGAAAGGGGTTGATGTGTCACTCCTGAACTGGGCTAAGTGTGCTCCAACCCCATTGACTCCGAGCAGGAGGCTTTGCTGGAGGAGATAATTAGATAAAGAAGAAACCCAGCTGCTCTTCAGACAAATTAAGGATGTCCTCCTCCCTCATCTCCCCTCTCCGTGCTGATCTGGGAGTGCTGCAGCTCTCCAGGAATGAAAAGCAGTTTCAGGTTCAGCCCTAATGAAGGGCTTGCACCATCCGTGGCTCCTGCTGCTGGTCAGTGATAGAACTCACCAGAAAATGGGATTTTTTTTTTTTTTTCTTTTCCACCCATTTTTTTACTCGGGTGACTTGATCCAAAAACCTTTTGGTGTCCTTAGGTCCGAAGTCTCTCCTGTGGCTGGCACAGGGCTGCATTTCTTGCAGCAATAAATGGAGCTTGTTAGGGATGAGTGAGCTGGGCTGCCTGAAAATGTAAACAGCCTCAGCAAGTAAATAAATTGGGAAGTGGTTCAAGCTGCAAATGGCAGTCGGGGCCTTTTCCTGCAAATAGCAGAGATTTTATCTCACTATCTGAAAGTGACATTCAAAGAATTGCTCTCTTGGGACTGGAAAAGAAGTTCTTCATTACAGGAAACAGGTCTGGATATGATTAAAAAGCTAAAGTGTTCTCCTTGGGGTTTTTTTTGTTTTGTTTTATTGAAGGGAAATTGAAAATGTGGCGGTCTCCGGGCTGTCAGTGAAGCAGAGATGACTCCAATGGCTCCATTTATAAACTGACAAATGGAATATGGAGCAGACATTTACAGAGGTGCTGCCTTGCATTGGGCTCTATAATCTCAGTATTCTCAGTCCTTCGTACTGTGTCAAAATAGGCCAAAAATACATGTATTGAAATGTCAAACTTCAATGTTCTGGCTCTGTCCATGTGGAAATAACTTTTCTATCTCTCCAACAGGAATTTTGTAGTTCTCTGTGAGACTATTTTGCAGTTTACTCTGTGTTCTTGGAAAGTCCTTTGGAAGAAGTGCTCTCGGAAAACTCAGCCTCAAAATCCCAGGAACATTTTGAACCTACAGAAAGAGCCCTTTTTTTTTTTTCACAGATCCTGCAAGTGACTTCTCCTGTTTTTTCCTCACCAGCTGAAGAGCTTAATCCAAGCGTGGAAATAAAAATCAAATTCCAGAAAAACATGTTTAAAATATCTTCTTAATGATCTTTTGCCAGCTTCATCCCTCTTCCCCTCCTGCTTGAGCTCTGCAAACTTTTAGTTTCAAGCTGTTCTAACACTCAAAGGATTGATTACTGTGGGTAAGTTTTCCCTGGTAAATAGTTTCCAGGGAGATTTAGATTTCTTTAAGCTGCAAATTTGTGCTCCTTGAAATGCAAAGATAATTTTCTGGGGTTTCTTTTGGTCCAGCCCCAAAACTCCTTTCTGTCAGTGTGCATTGGATGCATTGTCAGTCAGCATCAGGCAAAGTGGCTCAGGACAGGCTGGGGAGAAGCTGCAGCCCTCAGAGGGAGGAAAAAGGGGAAACTGAGGCAGGAGAGGCTGGGTGTGCTGGAATCCTTTGGATTCATGAATTCTGGAAATCAGAACTGCTGCTTTTTCAGAGGCAAGTGTTGTCATCGTGCCTTGGAGTACATGGGCTGCCCAAACCTTGTACAGATGGGAGGCTTGGGATGTGCTGGAGGGGTGTCCTTAGGAAATCTGCTCATCCTCCTCGCTTTTCTTCTCTCTGTGCAAACAAGAATGGCCTGAACAAGCATTATCCTGCTTAAAACACCAGATCACATGGCAGGGGAAAGGCACAGAAAGGGCAGAGTGAGGATTTGGTTTGGGAGTTACCATTTGTCAGCACCTGGTTGTTACAGGAGCCCGAGCTCATGGACTTGAGCCAAAGCAGTTTTTGCTGGGGACTTTTTGCAGCCACGGGGATTAATCCTTAAAGCTGGTCCTGACACAGGATGGGGCCTCTGACTCCTGTGACTCAGATGAGGCTCGAGGCTTAGACAGCCTCGCTTCATCAAACAGAAACTGATTTTTTCCTTAAAATTAGGACTTGAGGGGGAAAGGGAGAACCACAGTAGGTTACAGCTAACAAAACAGTAATAAAGCAAACCACCTCCTGAAACAGCCACACCAGAACCTGGGGCAGCTCTCTGAAACATCTCTGGAACAGGCAATAGCTTTAATTGGCATTCCTAAATCCCTGCTGCCCATCACAGCCATCCTGGTTGTCACCCTGCCTGTGACAGGCATGTCATGGCTCCCCTTCTCCAGCAGTGAGAGCAGAACCACCCCCTGGCCATCAAACTACAGCCACAGTCATAACCCCACATATCCTGGGCATTTCCCACGTTTCTGTTTGGTTACCAGCAAGAAATTCACCCATTTGCCTACAGACAGTGAAGGCATTGATGGGGTTGGCATCAGTTTGGCAGTGGATGCAGGGCTGGGGGCTTTGACTCCTCCTGGTCTCATCTCCCAGGTCACAAGGGACAGGACAAGAGGAAACGGCCCCAAGTTGTGCCAGGGGAGGTTTGGACTGGATACAGGTGAAAAGTTCCTCACTGAAAAGGTTGTCAAGCCCAGGGAAGTGATGGAGTCCCCATCCCTGGAGGGATTTCAAAGCCACGTGGATGTGGCACTTGGGGCCATGGGTTTGTGGTGGCTTTGGCAGTGTTGGGGAAATTGGTTGGAATGGATGATCTTAGAGGGCTTTTCCAACCTAAATGATTCCATAACTCTCCACATTGTTGCTCTGAACACATTCACTCACAAATCTCAAGATACAGACTCTGTACAAAGGATTTGTCTATTCAAGAGAAATGTTTCATCCAGAGCAGCCACTTTCTGCTCCACCTGGGCACCTTTGGAAGTCAAAATTTACAGCAAGACTTTTCCCCTTCTGAAAGGTTCTGTAAAGCTTCCAGGTGCTTTTCCAGTCCTCTGGCTCCTACAGCTGTGCCCCACAGTGCTCTTTACGTGGTCCAACAGGTATTTCCAGGCTGCTTCCTGAAGATCTGGAGTATCTGCATGGCATCTGGATTCTGCTGGGAGCCTGCTCCACCACTGCCTGGGCGATCCCACTCGTCTGTGTTGGGTGAATCATCTGCAGCAGCAGCAGCAGCAGCTCGGGCTTGCTGATAAGAGCTTTACATAGAAATGAGGCAAGAGAAGGTTGGGATGCACAGGTCTAATCTCTCCACTTGGTTTTTTATAGGAAATATGGGGGGGGAGCAGGGAGGCGAGGCTGTGCTGGTGGATGAAGCAGTGCCACAGGGCAGAGGGCACAGAACTCCCATATTTTTATGTGCTTTACACACTTGGGGCAAAGCAAGCCTGGTGAAACAGATTCTTCCTTGATAGTAAGTGCCTCAAATCGGGTGGGGTAACACAGGTGTGGAGAAAAGGGGTAAGGCCAGGGGATGGATAGGAGGAAAGTGCCAGGGATGGGAAATCAGAGGTGTGAAGCTCGTGGGCTGTCCCCAGTGTCTCCTGCATGCATGGAGATGGGCACTCTGTGGGGCTGGGAGAGGGTTTTCACAGATAATTTGGGACTGCAAAGCATGACAACACCATGATGCCTCTGGCAGAGGGATCAGGAGGGTCTGCTCTGGAAGGGCAGCACCTCATTCAGCTGAGGAGTTCTGTGTGGCCAGAAGGAGATACCTGAACAGGTTGAGAGGTGGTGAAAAAAAACAAACTCCTGGTTCAGAATGGGCTACCAGGGCCTACAGAAAGTCAGAAACAGGGTGGAAGAGCAGCCTTGTCTACAGCCAGGTGTGTGCCCTCCTCTAAGATTGTGTCCTTCAGCAAAAATATACATCTGGTGATGTATTTCTGCTGGGGTGATAAACTGAGCCAGCTCCCAGAAGGGTTCATCTAGCAGAGGAAAAGCTGGGAACAAGGGCAGGGAGAGGAGGACCCTTGTATTTTGGCTGTGAGAGCAGCTCAGCCACCATAAGTGACCTCTTCAGCTCCCAGTGAGCGCTGGCAGCCCCCCCTGTGTGTTCCCCCTCGGAGCAGCTTCCAACTCAGTTATAAAATAACCCAGATTGAGCCCTGCTCTCGTGTCCATCTCCTCCAGGAACACAATCACCTGCCCTTCAGCCTCTGGCTTTCCAGCCCCCTCTGATTAATTTTTCTTCCTCCAGGCTGGTGTGGCAGTGAGGGCTCTCCCGGAGGAGCAGGAAAGCAGAGGGACTTCTCCAGCAGCTGCTCCCAACTTCTGTGTCCACCAAACCCCTGATGCCTTAAGTTTTAGCTTTCATATTTTTCAGATTCTGTACTGCCTCAGTGTGTGACTCTGAACTTCACATCAAGGGTTGGCAAGCTCTCACAGTTCAGTCAGACAGAACAATCCTTTTCCAGCCCCAGAACCAAGGACACCATTGCAGCTTCAGGCCCAAAAAGTGCAAACAGCAGAGAGTTGAGGAGAGCAGTCTGGGAGGATGGGACTGCATAACCTGAGGCTGTAATTGGAGAATTAACCCCAACATGGAAATGACCAAAACTTATAAAAGTGTGAAAACTTGTGGCCGATCGTCCACCTTGGGTCCATCTTGGGTGTGGCCAGGCTCTTGTACTGCCCAGGGTGCATCCCTTAAAGGCCTTTGAATAAATCCCTGCTTTATTCCTTTAACTCTGTCCAGCTCTGTTCCAGGTAGTCTCTCTAGGCATCACCCCTGCCATGCACGTGGCCAGGGAAGGATCTCCTCCTCGTCCAGGGGTGCTCAGCAGAGAGCTGAGCCTCCACTGGGATGGTGTAAGCAGGCAGATAAATGTTTTCATGTTTAAGAGCCCAGAGTTAATCACATCTGCCAAATCCATCTCGGTAAACAAGCTTAAGCTTTACCTGGGAAACCTGAAATGATAAATCCTACTTTTCCATTTGGAAACTCTCTTGTTTTCTTTCAGTTAAGCTTTCTATGTCTTTAGACCACTTTTGGGGTTATTGTCTGTTTCTGGCCAGGCACTGAGAGGGGAACAAACAGTGAAAATTTGTGCAGAAGCCTTTTTTTCTGGAGGCCAGATGTGTGGGCTGCATCCCTCTGAGCCACCTATGTCCACTCTGAAGGACATCAGGGAGATGGGTGCTCAGGGATCCCTCAGAGCCTTCACCATGGCCACAGCTTTGCCTCATCAGCTTCACCCTGAAACTGAGCCCCAGCCCATGCACTTCTCTGGCAAAACTCTGTGGGGAGAGATGCGCTGGCTGTAAAGGACCAAGAGGCTGCAATCCATGAACCCGTAAGAAGTTTCACTGCAGCAGAAGGTGTGGCAAGTTAGGAACCGGGTCAGGGCTGATAACGCCGCCTCAGGGGATGGGAAGAAGCCCCGCGCTGTTCTCTCAATCCAGGCTCTGCTCTCCCGATCTCGCAGCACATTTAACCCCAGATCTCTATCTGGGTTTCATGTTAACAGGCTTTAATTGTGTGGGGAATGTGCTGCTCCTCCAGGTGTTGGGTTACCGCCTGTCCTCTAAAAGCAGGGACATTTCCTCAAGGTCAGGGGCTTCGTGTGCATCTATTTGGTCACCGAAGTAACACCTTCCTTCTCCTGGCAGCGGGAAGGTGGTGATGCTTTCTGTGCTGTGAGAAAAACCATCAGCAGAAAACCTGAGCTGATGTTGTTCACATGTTTGGGGGCGGTTGTTTGCTTTGTTTCTGTGTCTGAGGTCTTTCTTTGTCTTTTTTTTTTTTTGTCGTTGTTTTAATCATCTTTCTTGGGCTCTTTGAAATGTGCCAAGAGGATGATTAATTGCAGGAAGCATCCAGTCTCCGGGCGTGATTTGCGTGTTAATCAGTGAAATCAGCACCGCTGAATCCTGTTACACCTGGGCATCAAAGCAGGCCATTAGGGAAGGGATGGAAGGTGATAGCCATGGGCTGGGAGCTGGGGCTGGCTGCGGGGAGCCCCGAGGGGAAGGCTCCGGTTTGCACCTCACTCATCGCCGTGGCCCATCAGGGGATTCTGCATATGGCTGGCAAAATCTGACACTGAAGGGAGGTGACTTCAGGGAACACGTTGCCCTAAAAGCATTTCATTATTTCTCTCCTGACAGAAGCTGTCTGATGGGAAGTGCTTTGGTACATTGAGCCAAATTCTGTGATGCCCTCACAGATTTTGTGAAAGCTTTGTTGCAGAAGAGCCACACTTTGGAAAGCAGCCCTTGGTGACCGTCCCTTGAACCGCAAAGGGGTTTGGGGTTGGAAGGGACATTAAAGATCATCTCATTCCAACACCCTGCCATGGGCAGGGACACCTTCCACTATCCCAGGCTGCTCCAAGCCCTGTCCAACCTGGCCTGGAACACTTCCAGGGATCCAGGGACAGCCACAGCTTCTGGGCACCCTGTGCCAGGGCCTCACCACCCTCAGTCAGGAATTCCTTCCCAATATCCCATCCATCCCTGCCCTCTGGCAGTGGGAGCCATTCCCTGTGTCCTGTCCCTCCATGCCTTGTCCCCAGTCCCTCTCCAGCTCTCCTGGAGCCCCTTCAGGCCCTGCCAGGGGCTCTGAGCTCTCCCTGGAGCCTTCTCCTCCCCAGGTGAGCACTCCCAGCCTGGCTCCAGTGTTGTCACTCTGTACAACAAACAGGAAGGGTGGCCACGGGCAGGGGCTGTTTTCCTGAAGCTGGACACACCTGGGCTAAGAGCAGTGATTTCTGTGGAGGTTTTTTCCTCACAGATTCACTCCCTGCTCCAGATCTCAGTGCCCCTCTCCAGTTCCTGGTGTGAGCACAAAGCCAGGTCTCATTGTGCTTAACTGGAGCATCAGGTACAGAATCCGAGTACTCAAAAGCTGAGAAATGAAGAGGTAAGAACTCACTCATTTTAACTATTTCCACAGCATAACCACTTACATGACTTTCTTGCTGAGGGGAAAAAAAAAGCCTTTTTCCTCTCTGCAGCTGCCTAATTCCAACTCAGATATTTCTCTGTATTTTTGTTGGGGTTTTTAAAATCTTTTTTGTGTTTTGTAATTATTTTTTTTCCTTCTTACACAGATGAAGACTGGACTCCTGTAATTTAAACACCTGGATCAGAAAACTCTTCAGTGTGTTGCATCCACAGAGGAAAAAAATAGGGCTAACCTTGTATTATGTGCAGCTTAATATCTGTGTTCCCATGGCAGGAGAAGATTCCAGGGATGGGGCAGCCACAGCTTCTCTGGGCAGCCTGTGCCAGGGCCTCACCACCCTCCCAGGGAAGAATTTCTTCCCAATATCCCATCTAAACCTGCCCTATGTCAATTTAAAGCCATTTCCCCTTGTCCTGTCCCTCCAGGCCCTTGTCAAAAGTCCCCCTCTAACTCTTCCTGGGGCCCCTTTAGGTTCTGCAAGGTGCTTTAGCCCAGCTGTGGATTCACTCCCAGATTTTTCCTGTCAGCTGAGAGGGAGAAAAACCTCAAGTTTTAAAAACCAAGGATTGGGATCCCAGACAGGGGCTCTTGACGTGTGATGGAAGAAAGGAAGAGAACAGGGCAGAGCTGGAAAATAAACCAGAACAGCGACCGTCGGTTGCTGAGGCCGAAGTTGGCCCTGACTCCAGCCCCATATTCCCCAATTTTTGTCCCATCTGGCTGTCCAAGACTCCAGCAGCACCAGGACTTGAACTCCCCACCACACTCATCTCTAGGAGATGGATAATTCTGTTTATTCCTGAAGCTACCCCTAGATATAAATGAAGTTTAGCCAGGCTGGGGGTGGTTTCTTTTCCCAGGAGCAAGTGACAGGACAAGAGGAAATCACCTCAAGTTGCACCAGGGGAGGTTTATAAGGAGGATATTAGGGCAAATTGAAATAAAAGTTGAAAGCAAAAGTTGCTGCAGAGAGACAGCCTTCCTTTTTTTTTTTTTTTTTTTCCCCTTTTTTCCTGCTCTAGCTTTAGCATGTTATTTTCTGCCATGTTTCTGCCACATTTTTGTGATTACTTTTGGTAATATCTTGCCAGGTCATTGTTACAAATCATCTTTACAAAAATAGCAGCAGCAACTTGTTGTGGCTGAAAAGTGGGATTTCAAGAAATGAAAACCAGAGAAAAATCCCAAACCAAACCCCTGCTCTTAACCTCAGTGGCTTTCTGTTTATTTGTTTTTTAAGAGCAGGAGATTCTTAGGGAAAAGCAGAATTTCTAAAATATATTTTGCAAAGACCTACAGACACATTTTGCAGAAAATTAAGTGTCTTATTTTATCAATCCCCATCCCAGGGCAGCAGCAATGGCCTCACAGTCCCTGTGCAGTGCAGCGTAGCCAAATGAAGCTTCAGAAGCTTTTTCCTAAGAACACTGGAAAAAAAAAGTCAGCTCCAGCAACTCTCAAAGGCATCTTTGTGTGGCAAAAAGCTGCATTTTTAGGTCAGCTTGGCTAAACTGAAGGAGGTGGTTTGTGTGTTAAGTAGAAATAATGCCTGGTTTTTAAGCTCAGCCTGAATTTGTGGAAGTCCAAAGCCCTGCTGGTTGTTTTGGGTGTGTTTGGAGCAGGGTTAAGTGGCCACCAGTGAGTGACAACTGCTTGGTCTTCAGTATTTAATTAGAAGTGAGTGTCTGCAAGGGGTGACTGCAAAACTGTTCTTTTTTTGTCTCTCCTTTCTCACAGAACAGTGGTTCTTTAATATTTTAATCGAGTAAAATGGGTCATTTTGGATGCCCAATCGTGGCTGCACCGACCAGCAGTTAATGCCAGGGTGGGTATCAGCTGTGTGTCAGGAGGAACAGAGAAATTTGGGGCTGGATCAGGAGCACAGCAGGATTTGCTCTGCCCCATCCCCGAGGGGGAGCATCAGCACTGATGGGAGAGAACAAAACGCACGGAGCAAAAAATGGGAGAAGCTCTGGGCAGACGGAGGATCCCCCAGATTTACAGCTTCCCAGGACTGACACAGATATCTCCTGTGGGGACACTTTGTAAAGGCTCATTCCACGGAATCCCAGAATGGTTTGGGTTGGAAGGAACCTTAAAGATTCATCTGCCACAGGGAGGGACACCTCCCACTAAACCAGGTTGCTCCAAGCCCCATCCAACCCAGGCAGAAAGGGAATTTAGGGGGAGAGAAAGGGGGAAAAAATAGATGAACTGAGGCAAGATAGAAGGGGAAGAAAGCAAGGCTTGGTTTTCCAGCAGGAAGAATGATTTCTCACACGTTCCCCTTCTCTGGAATGATGAAACGAGGTGCTCAGAGGCTGAGACAAGGAGGGAATTAGAGCTAGGACCAGTCAAATACTGGGCCTAAGGACTTGCAGCTGTGTCACTGGGGGGTTAGGTTGGATATTAGGAAAGATTCCTCCCCCAGAGGGTGCTGGCACTGCCCAGGCTCCCCAGGGAACGGGCACAGCCCCGAGGCTGCCAGAGCTCCAGGAGGGTTTGGACAATGCTCCCAGGCACAGGATGGGATTGTTGGGGTGTCTGTGCAGGGCCAGGAGCTGGATTTGATGATGCCTGTGAGTCCCTTCCAGCCCAGGATGTTGTAAGATTCTGTGGGATAAGTGTTGCTCTCCTGACAGTGCTCCAAGTGCCCCGTTCACTCCTGGTTTTATTTTTGTGTCCCTCTCAGCCAGAGGCAGGGCAGGACTGAGCCTTCCTGCAGGAATTCGCTGGGTGAGCTGTTCCCACAACGTGTCAGTAGGTGGCAAAAAGCTACAACCCTTGTGCTAAGCAAGAAATAAATATTTTTCCTACCTCTTTCAAGAGCAGGAGGGGTCTGTGGGCAGCCCTGTGGCATCAGTGGAGATGGATTGTGCTCCCACTGGGACAGAGATCCCTGCAGCAGCACTGCTGCGAGGGAGAGGCAGCTCAGCTCCAGTATCAGAGCAGGGAAAGAGGCTCAGAGACAAACAGGAGCTGCCTCCTTCCTCTTAATTCATCAGAGGACCCTTGTGCCATTGCTCGACCTTACTCAGGAATTATTTCAGGAAAGCTGGAAACTGTGAGGGCGTGGGAAAACAGCAGCTTTGGGGCTGTGCTGCAGCAGAGCAGTCTGGGGGTACCTGGTGAGGCAAACAAAAACCTGCCACGCTTGGTATTTTTTCAAGCTGCTGATAAGACTTTAATCTTGGTGTACAGCCTGAGACGGAGCTGCTCAGGTCGCTGTTCTTGGGGGCTTTTCTCTGCAGCTTTGTGTAAGCAGATTGAAGCAATCCCCGTCGCCTGTCACACACCTTCCAGGGAGGCAGGGCAGACAAAGGGTTTAATAGGGTGGCTGGATGGGTCCCAGTGGCTCAGATGCTGGGGTTTTTCCTGCCTTTGAATGCCTGTGTGCATCGGGGAAGGAGGATGTTGTGTGGTGCTGAAGACTCGCATTCCTGAGGAGGTCAAATACTCTGAGCACCAGGTGGGACTGAGCCCAGGGAGGGTAGAAAATCCCATTAATCCAGACTAGTCAGAGATCCAGTTACAGTGTGGCTTTGTTCAGCTTTATTTACCTAACACCTCTCTTTGCTAAGTGTAATTAATTTTTTTTTTTCTTAAGAACAGTAACAGAGGTGTTACAGCAACCCCAGCTCCTTTTTTAAATACAGAAGTACAATTCATTGACATTTCCTCTTATAAATTGTACATTTAATTGCTAATGATTTTGCCAGGCTGGTGCTGACTTCAGGCTGAGCATTATCATTTTGATTTAACATTTCAGCAAAACCAGTTCAGCTAATCCTGAGCTGGAAGAACTTGGCTTGCTCTGGCCACGTTTGTACCAACAAAAACATCCTATAACCATTTCCCTGGGGAGATCAAATGTCCTTTGGGGCAGGGATCTATCTGACCTACATCTCCTGGGCTGCACCATTTGCTGCTATCCATACCCACATCATTAACTGGGTAAAATCTCCATTCTTTGCCATTTTGGTGAAAAATGATAATCTGAATTCTCTGAAGGTGACTCCTCTAACCTGCAGGAAGGGTTCAGCCTGGCCTTAAAGCTATGGGTAGTGTGGGATAGCCACAGAAACACATTTTTAGCCCGGGGAGGCACAGGGGGGTGTGGGTGAGGGGCTCTGCTCAACACAGACTCTGGTTTCAGAGGGGTGTGACTGGGGTTGAAGCTGTGTGTGCTCAGATATGGTGAGTGGCAAGCTGTGTCCTCTCTAGAGCTGGCTGTAATGGCTCAGCCTTTAAATGATTCCAGCATTTGGAACTGGGAACTGACAGCCTCTGTCTAAAGTCTCCATTGCTGAGCTGCAGAACACACATCGTGGGAGCTTGGCTGGGGTTTTTTTCCCCATCTTCTGCAGTTTGTAGGGCAGTCTGTGTTTCACCTTTAGTAATGAGGAAAATGTTTTCATTTCCAGTGTCTGGAAGGATGTTAGAAAACATGAGCAGAGGATGAGATGCCACCTGCCTCTCTACAGGTTGTGGTGAATTAATACAATCAAGAACAGCACAGTCAGTTTTGAGCACCAGAAGTATTTCACAGACTCACAGAATGGTTTGGGTTGGAAGGGACCCTAAAGACCACCCAGTTCCACCCCTGCCATGGGCAGGGACACCTTCCACTATCCCAGGTTGCTCCAAGTCCCATCCAACCTGGTCTGGAACCCTTCCAGGGATCCAGGGGCAGCCACAGCTTCTCTGGGCCCCCTGTGCCAGGGCCTGCCCACTCTCAGAGCCAGGAATTCTTCCCAAATCCCATCTCACCCTGCCCCCTGCCCGTGGGAAGCCATTCCCCCTGTGATGGGAGCAGGTTTGCTGATTTTATCGCTTCCATAGGAGCAGATTTTGCACACTGTAGATTGATAAATTAATGCCCAGAGAGCCCCTCTGCACAGTCTCTGATATGGATCGAGTGGTCCACAGACACTTCTCCGTGGGCAGCACTCTTCTCCAAGGCTGGCAACACGATTATTGGAAAACTAATCAGCTCTATCTGAGATAAATTGCATTTCCACCAATTATAGCTTAATTGTTGACAGATGGGAACACAGAAGGACGATGTGTCACATCATTAAGAGAACAGGTGTATAGACAAGTGCCAGATTAATTGTTCCAGCCCATTAAATCATTGACCTTTTCAGCACACCCTCAACACTGAGTTCGAAGCTCTCAGGATATTTCCAGCTCACTCAGGATGACTGTGTTTACCAGCAAAGTTCTCGGGGCATTTTTAAAACCCACAGACTCCAGACATGGACTCATTAGCCATGAGCAGCTCTCCTTCTCATTAAAATGCTTCCTCTTCTTCTTCCTTCCCTGTGCTGGGGTTTGTTTTTGTGTTTTTCTGGTGAAATCCCACATGGTGTGTGGGCTTTCTCCAAAGTGCAGTTTGCCCCGTGGAGCATGTAGACGTTCTGTAATGGGCCATACATTTAGGGATGTCACAGGAGGTGACATCAGGACAGAGCAGCTCAGTCCTGGGCAGCTTGGCTGGAGGCTCCAGCTTGATTTAGGGCTTTGACTGTGATTTCCAGCTCCTGCACTGCCTGGGATTTTCAATAAAGATAAATACTGGTGAAAGTGAGTCAGCCATGGGCGTCTCATTCCCTTAAATAAGTGTAAGAATGTGTCTCCTGCTCTTTTCCTGGCTGTGGAAATCAGGAATCTGAGGGTGCAGCACGGACACATCACAACATTGTGGGAGGGAGCACAGGTTTGGGATGGTGATGCAGGACAAGCTTCATCTGTCCTGAGCTGCCCAAGCCCTGCTCGTGCTGGTAGCTGAGAACTGACTCCAGATCTTGTTACTCTGGGTGTCCTGGCTGGAAAAATGAAAGGATTTGGTTTCCAGCTGAAAGTGGCTGTGATGATGATGATATTTTTTACACCTGGAGTCCCTGCCCTGCACCAAGGAGCTCATCTGATGTTTTGCCCCCTGGTAGTTCTAGAAAGACCAAGTGGGAAGGGAGGGAGGCAAGCAGGAGGCACAGGGAAGAGTTAATGTCCTTTGTCAGCTCTGCAGCTTCAGAGGCAAAACTGATGCTGGCAACCAGACCTGTCTGTTCCCCAGGGCTGGTGCTGAAATCTCCCCCTCCCTTGTGTTTCACCAGTCCCCAGCTTATCCAGTTTGCCACGTTAAAATAACTGTGTGAGATTTAACTGAAATCTCCTTTTACAGAAGTGCTTTGAATCTCCACCAACTTGGTGGCCTTTATGGACCTCCAGGGACAACCAGACAGGATACAGGAGAACTGGGTGAAGTTCCCTCTCAGGTAACAAATCATTTTGTAAGAAAAATAAGATCATTTAATAAAAAATTCAGTTTATGGGAGATGGAAACTGCAGGAGCATTTTTGATAGATCAGACACCTTCGTATAATCATATTTTTCAATATACTTGTAAATGTCAGATTGCAACAGGGCAGCTTGTTCAAGCTCCTGGTAGGTGCTGCAGCCTTGATCAGCATCCCTGGGAGAATGTCTGCAGGAAAAGATGGAGATCTCTCCATTTCCATCAGTCACTCCCCAGCACTGAACCCTGAACAGGGAAAAAAGTGAACCAAAGGCAGATTTTTCAGATTATATATAAATCTGGAGGTTAGTTCTGAAGAAAGTATATGTATTTCTGTGTCCAGGACAGGGGAGGAGAGGAAATGAAAGAAGAAGAAAAAAAAAAAAAAAAAAGCTACAAAAGTCAAAGAGAAATTTTAGAAATGTGAAAAAATTTAATTTAAAGACTTTCTAAATGAATCCTTTTACCTTACATTTTGAACTGGGGTTTGTGGTTTGGAAAAGGTTAACCCAATTTAAACAGGAAGATTGAGTAACTCAAAGGCAAGTGAAACATTTCATTTCAGTTGAAATTTAATATTTGGGGTTAACCCAGAACTTTCCCCAGCTTATGCTCAGGGATTTTTTTTGCCAGCCCCCTCCTCCTCTCTCTACCCCCATTTCACTGTTGCTCCATCCAAGGCTTTCTTCCCCAGATGTTCTGATTCAGCCACAGAACCCAGAGGGTTTTTATTCACCCCACATCAGTGAGCTCCTCATTTCCAGATGTCCTTTCTGCTGGCCCACGCTCACAGAAATTCCACTCACAGCCAGCGCTGTCTCCAACCCCAGCCCATCCATCCAGAGCTGGGGCTTCTTCCTTTGGCACACCCCAGGCCATGCCACTAGAAATCCCTGTCAAAGAAGTCACCAAAGAGGGAAACTCTCTCTGTCTTGGTCCTCACGAGCGTGGGTTTGCAGTGAATCTTCTCTTGCCTCTCCCACTCCTCTGACCCTGAGCTGGAGGAGTCCCAGAACAGATCCCTTGTCCGTGGCTCCCTGCAGAACCACAGGTCAACCTTCCCCTCCCTGTCAGGCTGCCTGGAGAGTCCTCCACCCCACATATTTCCTAGGGGAGAGAAAAAATAAAATATCATGGTTTTGCAGAGCTGCTCAGTCACCTGGAGTTGAGCTGGAAATGGCTGTGGATGGCTGGAGACATGTAAGGAAAATGCTGAGAGCTCCCTGTAGGACCAGACCCCGTGTCTGGGGCAGGGTGAGGTGTAACACACTCAGGATTGTGTTTGGTGAAATTATGGAGTCTGGCAATATGGGGAAGAGAGCTGAGCTGAAGAACCACGAGGGAATAGGAAGCCAAGTTTGTTCCCCTTCCTCCGAGTGAAAGTTCACCTTCAGGCAAGCTTTTCACTGATTTTAGTACTTTCAGCCTCAGTGATACATTCCCAGCCTTTGCCAAAGGTTGTCACGTGCAGGCAGAGCAGGACAGGGCTCATGCCATGGACAGGTCAGGATGAAGAGGTGGCTGAGATCCTCCTCACCTCCCCCTCCTGTAGGGACAGTGGGGAAAAAACCCTAAACCTAAAAAGCCATGAGCCTCAGTGCATGTCACAGTTACCCCAGAGACCTCTCTGAAGCATTCCAATGCTTTGTCCTACAGACACAGCCTTTTCCCCCTGAACCTGCTTCTTGTCACTGCAGGAGGTGGAGCAGTGGAAGCATCTTCCACAGGCAAACTTCTCTGATGACATTTAAGAGGGCTGGTGAGTTTTACATCGCCTTGGAAAATTATTCCACTTACCAGGGTGGTCTCCAGGAAAGTGCTGATTGTGCTCAGCAGGGACAGGGTCTGGGCTTCTGGCGCTGTCTCCTCTCTGGGGAGTGTCAAGGACTTCCTTGGGGCTGAATTCCTTGATTTTTTGCTTATTGATTTTCGCCTCCCTGTGGAGATTCCGCTTCAGCTCTGCCTGGGTTTGCAAATGAGTTGTCAACACGAGCAGCAGAGGAGCGAACGCGTTTTAATAGCTCGACACGGCACAGCATTAGGGGGTTGGCCCTGGAAATAATTGCACAGTCGAGTTGTTTCACCCAAGCAAATGGAATTTGCCAGACTAAGTACATGACAGAACATGACCGGGACGGGGATTTTTGGTTTCTCCGTGAGTTGTGGCCAAATGAGGGCAAAGTGTTGGAAAAACCACAGGTAATTACTGATCACAGGGGCCCTGGGGATGCTCCCCACCAGCCCTCTGCCTAGGACTCAGGGAAAGCTTCCTTTCACCTTCCCAGCAAGAGGTCTGGAGCATCCTGGTCCGTGGGAGAGACACCCCCATCCCCTCCCCAAATCCACCTTGGCGTTACCTCTCGTCGCCTGCGGGTCAAGTCCAGCATCTGAAGCTTGTGCAAGTGCTGCCTCCTGCCAGGGAGGGGATTCAGGCCTTGTCCCCTCTTCTCCAGCACCTATGAGGTATTTAAGGATGCAAATAAATACACCTGCACTTTCTGAAAGAGAAAGGAAGAGCCACCAGCTCACAAACCCCTCGGGCGCTCCCGGATAAAGGCAGCGAGCATCTCCCTGTGTAGCCAACTTGCAGGAATTCATCACAGATTTCCACTGTGCTTGCAGTTTATCCCACAGCTCTGGGGCAGGAGGGGAAAAAAACTTCATTAAAACAATGTGGTCGTGCTTCTGCCCCCCAAGGTGTTGCTGCACTGAGTCAGTTCTTCAAGATAATCTCCTGATCCAAAGGGAAGAATGGCTTTTGCATGTTTGAAGCTGCAGGGGGTGTTTATGGCACACAGTGTTTGCAGCCTTTAAATCAGACTTTATGGAATTGTTAAGGTTGGAAAAGGTGTCTAAGACCATCGAGTCCAACTGTCCCCCCAGCTCTGCCAAGGCCACCACTGACCCATGTCCCCAAGTGCCACATCCTCATGGTTTTGAAATCCCTCCAGGGATGGGGGCTCCAGCATGTTCTAATGCCTGGCAATGCTGTCAGTGAAGGAATTTTCCCTAAAAGCCAATCTAAACCTCCCCTGGCACAAGCTGAGGCCACTTCCTCTCACCTGTCCCTTGTTCCCTGGGAGCAGAGCCTGAGCCCCCCCTGTCTCCAAACTCCTGTCAGGGAGAGCGAGGAGGTCTCTCCCTTCTCCCCACCAACTGCAAGTGATGGGTGCTCAAGTAAGTCATTTAAAATCGTGCCTCTCATACTTTCAGCCTCCAAAATATTTAATATCCTGGCTCAGCAGGTCCATCTCATCCAGGGAACTGTCATGCTGGAGATTAGGAAGCTTTGCCCTAATTTTGGGTCCTCTCACCCACACGCCGTTGTTTCAGCTCAGTGTCCTGGGCTCAGCCAGGGACAGGAGCACAGCCAGTGCTTAAATACCAACTTCTGCCCTTCAGGGTGCCCAAAGTGTGAGGGAAAGGAGCCTGCAGCCAGGAATGGCTTGTGGAAGGGCACAAACTCATGCACTTACCTTTGGTTTTGGGCTTGCAGCCACTTCTCGCTGACTCCAGGGCTTCTCAGGAGTGATTCCTTGTGGAGGGATGGCAGGCTCAAGCCTCTGCAAGTCCAGTATTTATAATATTTAGCATTGCTCATTCCACAGGATCATAAAACAGGATATGAAAACTACCTTGACATTTTTCCAGCTCCAATTCTGACCCTGCTGCTTGGGATACAGGAAGGAGTTTGGCATCTCAGGGAGATAAACATGATTTGGTCCTTCAGGAGTGGGCAAAACTGGGGAAATCCTTTGCATTACAGCACAAGCAGCAAAGCCCCAGTTTGACAGTAATTCCATCCCTGCAGGTATTTCTTTCTGAGCCCCAGCAGTGCCCAAAGCTCCCTCCAAGACCAGAGTGAAGCCAAACCACAGCTCAGATTGCTTCATGGCAAAGCTGGAGCATGCAGAGGTGTCTCAATTTAATCTTAAGGATCCTATCAGGTTGTCAAAGGGCAGATCCCAATTAGAGGAGACCTGGAGCACCGTTCCCTCTGTCCAGCCAGTCTCTACACTGGCCTAAATAAGACCTCTCTCTGCAAAACTGTGCATGGCACGAAGTTCCTTTTCTGGTGGCTGGTGAAAACAGGCAGAGACTTGCTCTACAGGCTGCTCTGAGCATGGATTTTTATCTTAAAGAGCAAAGATGCCTCCTTAAATCATGCCAAGCTCTGAGGTGCTTCTGGGTCATTCCACGGCTTGGTGTTCATAGAATCACTAGGTTAGAAAAGACCCCTCAGATCATCAAGCCAAATCATTAAGCCATCACTGCCAGGTCCATCACTAAACCATGTCCCTAAGTGCCACATCTACACAATTTCTGAACACTTCCAGGGGTGGTGATTCCTCCTAGAGTTCCCTTCTAGGATGGGAGCTCAGCACAGCTTCCGTAAAAATTAAAGGGGACATCATAAAGGACTTTATCTGTAAGACCTGACTTGTACTTTATTTGGGACACCATTAACTCCTTGATTATGAACAAGTGTCCAATAAATGGGGACATGTCTCTGTCTGCCCTGAACTGCTGCTGAATCCTGAGCTGTAATTTTGGATCTGTGCAAAAATGCAGGAGGAAAAATCAGTGTCACGTAAAGGGAGAATTCCCCTCTAGTCCCCAGCGCCGAGTGCACGTCTCTTAGCAGCAAAAAAACCCCCACAAAGCTAAATACGAAACTGGAAGATGGCACTAGATGGCAGCATGTGACACCACAAGCTGTGGTCCAGGCTGGCACCACTCCAGGAAGGCACTGAGGCCACCAGCACAGGGTGGGTGAAGGCAAAAAACCTCCCACATCCCTCAGCTCATCACCCTGCCCTGCTGGGGAAGCCAAGCTTCAGGCTTTGGGGTAAAGCTCTGTCCCAGGCTGGAAAATTGACTTTTCCCTTCAGTTTTTTGTGAACGTCACAGGTTTTTGTCTGGAAATACTCTCTGACCAAGATCCTCTAAAAGTCCTTGAGAAGGCCACGTCATCCTGCTCTGCTGCCTTTGAGAGTGTTCCCACAGGAAAAAGGCTTTTGCTGGAGCTGTGTACACTCCCCAAGAGCAACAGCAGCAGAACAGGGTGGGATTAACTGAGTCCTTGTCCTGAAATGAGTGTTAACAATGAGCATCTCAGTAACACACAAGTACAGCCGTGATGGAAATAAGATCAATCATTCAAAACTCCGTGCTGGCCAGAGGTTTCTAAAGGAAACTGTTTCCATGTGACAGTTTTCAGGGTGTAGGTGGGCTCAATTCAGATGCCACTGTTGCATCATCCCACCAAACCCAGGGACACATTATTCCATAGCTGGTGGCCACCTCTGAGCTCTGAAGTCACCCAGAGCCACAGCCCTGAGGGGAGCAGGTTTAAGTGACCCCATTTGGTGGCTCTTCTGTTCTTTATTATATTTAAAAGATCATAATCACAGCAAGGAAGTCTCAAGCAAAGAATCCTTGATCCAGTGGGTTTACTGTTCACAGAATCATGGAAAGCTGAAATTTTTGGGTTGGGAGGGACTTTAAGGACCAAGCTCCCTGTCATGAGCAGGGACACCTTTCACTAGACCAGGCTGCTCCAAGTGGGTTCAGGTTGGATATTAGGAAGAAATGCCCATGAATGAACACTGGATTCAAGCTGTGGCCTCACCAGTGCCAAGCACAGGGGGAGAAATAAAGATTTGAAGATTTGGAGTTATGTCAGGGTAGTCCTTGCGTGGAGACAAATCTTGACTGTTAGGTCAGGTGGAGTCGTGGGGTTTGGGTCTTGGGGAGGAATGGATCTGGGAAGTGCAGGATGGGGAAACTGAGGGAGTTTGGGCAGGTACAGAGCGTGAACAGCAACTCCCAAAACCCAGAATTATTGCTGTGTCTTTCACCATCCCCTAGTGCATGGCATGTCTGTCTGCTTCACCATCTCTGCTCTGAAGCTGGTGCCTTTCCCTGAGGAGCCAAAACCAGCCCCACACGGTGCCAAGCTGGATCCTTCCTGCAAAGGGCTCTGTCTTGGCCACACTGGCCCCATGGGAACACCACATTTTGGCTGCAGGTACCCAGACACCCCAAAGGACAGTGGGGTGGCCCCGTGTCCCACACTGGGGCACGTGTCCTTGCTGGGTGTCTCCAGAGCACACAAGCTCATGACCACCCAGAAGTAGGACCTCCCCCTTGTGCTGCTGTAGGGTATTTGCTTCCCCCACCATGGTGCTGGGATGCTTGCCCCTGTCCCCAAAAAGCCCACGAGGAGGGGTCAGTCAGAGCAGCTCCCAGGGAGCTTCCACACCCGCCTTACTTGAGGCCTTCGAGGTGGGTGCTGCTTGATGATGCTGGTTCCATCCTTTCCTGGCAAGGTGTTCAAAGAGAGGGGCCCTTAAAGGTTAAAGAAATGGGTGAAGTTACTTTTGGGTGATCACCAGCTGCTTAGGTGCACTCAGCTTTGTGCCCTGGTTTTTGGTTGGCATGTCCCCCTGAAGTCCCTGTGTGTGTATCCCAGTAACACATGGAATTTTCTATTGGCTGCAGGTGTAAAATGGGTTTTACCCATTTTACCTCTGATTTCTAATAAATACCTCTCCAGCTTCCCTCTACAACCACTCATGCTTCTAAATATGACCATCACCATCCTTGTGTCTCCTGTGGCCTCTCCCAGGCCCTGTGATTTGTGTGGTCACGGGACTCTTCTCATCCCATGCCCTGTAACCATCAGCTGGCCAAGAAATCCCTGATCTCTGCTGCCTTCCCACTGCCTGCCCTGTCAAAGCCAGGCCCAGGCAGCAGTCTGGGTCTTTTCCTGCTGCTCAGCCCCTGAGACTTTGTTATTGTTATTTTTTTGGTGGGACTGAGCAGTCCCTCTGCTGATTTACTGTGGCAGAGCTGGGCTGCAGGAGCAGGAGTCAAGGGCTGTGCTCAGGTGCACTCCCAGACCCTGGAAATCAGCCCAAAAGAACGTGTCACACACCAGTGATCCCCTGTTAGTTATTAAGGCAGAGCTTTCTCTGAGGCCTGCACGGGATCCGGGCTCGGGTCAGTTCTGTGCTGGTGCTCTCAGGTGGGCACCACTGCCCCTTTTGTTCTTTTCTTGCACAAATAAATACTTGCACGTGCAGGAAGTATTTCTTTCACACAACAGGCTGTCTGTTTATCCCACCTATTCAGCCCAAAAGACTGTCCTGGTGCATTCAAATGACATTTTATACATGGAGGTCAGTGAGGTGTGGCTGAGCAGGGTGGGAGCCCTGAGAAGGTAACAGGGGAGGAGAGTTGGGGATAAAAGTGCAGGAAGAACACTGATGCCAAATTTAATAGTCACATTTAACAAGAAAAGTAGTATTTTGGAGGTCACTTTATGGGGGACTTCCTTGAACCTCATGGAAGATCACCAGGCTGGGCTCTTGGAGAAGAGAGAGAAGACAATCACAGAATCATGGAAGGGTTTGGGTTGGAAGTGACCCTAAAGATGACTTTTTTCCCACCCCCTGGCATGGGCAGGGTCACTTTCCACCATCCCAGGTTGCTCCAGGCCCTGTCCTTGGAACACTTGGACACTTCCAGGGATGGGGCAGCCACAGCTGCTCTGGGCACCCTGTGCCAGGGCCTCCCCACCCTCACAGGGAGGAATTTCTTCCTCCTGTGAGGTGCTGGGACATGGGAGATGGTGACTCCATCAGGTAAATGTTTTGCAGAGCCCTGGCAATATTTAACCACTGAGTGAAGCCGTGGCTGCTCCACACATGCAGAAATGGGAGCCTGAAGGGAAAATTTCTAACACAGGAGGCTCCTCTGGAGACAAACCTCATGTGCAGGGAACACGTGGTGAAATAGCAGCTTGTTGGAGGAAAAGGGGCTTGTAGAGTTTTGCCTCTGTCTGCAGGCAAGTGAGTGCACAGGGAATTTCTGAGGGGAAAGCAAAAGGTGAGGAGGTGGCCCATGGAGATGGGAACAGGGCCACCACACAGGGAAGTGGCTGTGACCTAGGAGAAGCTTGTCCTGGTGGAGGGTACGGCTTTGAGAAGTTATTTCTCCCTTATGAGGTTTGATGGTTTGTGTCGAGCCTGTTTGGGGTTGTTTTGAGTTTTTCCCTCCCATCCTATCCATGCATGTGGCTTGCAGGACATTTGCCCTTATCCTCTGCAGATACAGAACTGGGGGCTGAGGTCTGGCTGGCCCCAAATCACCAAGCCCCAGCTCAAGGCATCCTTGTGACTCCTGTTCTCCTGTTTTTCACCCTTGCACTTCAGCAGCAGCAGATCCTCCCCTCTGGGGGAATCTGGATTTAAAATAAGCCAAGCTGAACCCTCATAAACCAAATAAAACCTATTCTCTTGGAGGCTTTGCTTATTTAGACAGCAGCTTGAGCTAATACTTCGCTCAAGTCCTCCTGAGCATACTCGTTACTGAAAATGGAAAGTAATGGAAGATTACATTTATTACTTTTTTAATAAAATACTCATTTTTTAACAAGCATTTGTTAAATGCCCAGTGATAATTTTCCAGAACAGGAACTTTGGTTGTTCTTGCTCTCATGGAGTACTTAAAACCTGCTCTTCTACAGCAAGACCTGATCTGTATTCTCCCCAAAACCTCAGTTCTGGGAATGTCAGTGCTATTACTCCAGAGGTTTATTTGCTTTCACTGCTTCCTGATGCCACCTGATGAATGATCCTGGAGGAAATATCCAGCCTCTGGTGAAGCAGCGGTGCTTAATGCTGGGCAGAAATTGATTTTTGGGAATGAAAAAGCAGGAAAGGAGATGCTGGGGGTGCAGATCCTCCTCCCTCTGCCTCGCCCTTCCTCACACCCCGTTGGTTTTCATGGATGTTTCTCCCTGCACTCCCCCGACAGCTGTGGGAAGCATTTGTCAGCAGCCAGCTCGTTGTGGAGAGCTGCACATCCTCTCCCAGAGGGATGCAGACCTCTGGGAAGGATTTGGGTACGGATGGAGTTTCAAGGCTGGGGGGGGAGCTGCTTGTAGGGAAGCAGACACAGCCAGGGCTGTCTGCCTTCCTCTACTCCTGGCTTGGGAAATTTGTCACTGATTCCAATGCCGAGTTTCACCTGCCCAGATCTAATTCTGATCAGGGCAGTGATGTGCCTGACAGGGGCAGGTGAGCAGGACAGGGCTGTGATGGGGGTCACGGGGTGGCTGGACACAGGTGGGTGCCAGGGTGATGCTGGGCTCTTCCCTGGGGGTGACTGATGAGAGCAAGGAGCTGGGATCTGGGCTCTGGTGAGTGAGATGCTTTCCAAAAGAGTGGAAGGGGGAAAATGAGTTTTCCTAAAGCTAAAACATCCTGGAAATGGCAAAAATGGCACAAAGCTGCTGATGCAGAGCAGCACACCCCTGCACCCACCCCAAACCACAGCCCCAGTGACCCCCAGGTTCACCATAGCCCCGCAGTGACCCCTCACCTGCAGAGGCTCTCCCGTACCAGGTCTCCCGCAGAGGTGGAAGCTCCAGGTGGAAGATGGGCTTTCCCCGGGCTGCCCCGCCCGGGGGGCGCGGGCTGGGCTGTCCTGGCTCTCGGGGGAGCCCGTGCAGGGCAGTCACAGTGGGCACATCCCCCCGGGCGGGCACCGGGGCCACCCTGGTCACCTTGGGCTGCGCCTTGGAGGAGCTCAGGCCCATGCTGCAGAGCCAGGGCTCTGAGAGGAGAAGGAAAACCCCTCATGCACCGTCCTCCCTGAGCATGGAGAGGGATCTGTGTGAGCGACTCGGAGCCCAGGCAGCTCCCTGCCAGCTCTCACAGATGTCCTCCCCAGCCTGGTTAAACATTGACCCATCCCCAGGCATTCCCCTGCAGGGATGAGAGGTGGCTGCTGCTGACAGAGGAGGGGAAAGCGGCTTGGGAGCCACTGCCAAGCCCTGGAGAAGCTTTGGTTTTTACCTACAAGTGATTTTCAACCAGGGCCACCAGCTCAGCTGGCCTGCAGGTATTTCTTCAAGCAGCTCTTTTGCTAAATCTTCAGGTTTTGGAAGGAAATTCAATCCCTGGAGCACCACAAGGGTTGAAGTGTCTCCCATCCTGCATGGGAGGAGCAGCCTGGGAATAAAGCCTGGCCCAGGAGCTTCCCCCACCTTTGCCGCTGCTGGCTGGGGGCACTGCTGGAAAAAAATGCAGCTTTAGGACAAAGCTAACTGAGAATATTGGTCAAAGTGAGTCATATTTGATAGTTCATAAAATCATAGCATCCTAGAAGGGTTTGGGTTGGGAAGGACCTTAAAGATCTTCTAGTTCCACCCCCCTGCTCTGGGCAGGGACACTTTCCACCAGACCAGGTTGCCCCCAGAAGAAAATATTCATCCCTGGAACAACCCAACCAGTTCATGTTTTCAGCCACAAAGCACCAACATCTCTCATGACTTTGCTTTTCCCAAGTCACACAGGGCATGAGGCAGCAGAGCAGCCTGGCCTGTATTTTTCTTTTTTTCCTTCTTATTTTTTCAAATGAAAATGTAAAATCAACACCCTGCTTCCCTCCCAAGTTTCTCAATGCTTACTGTCTATTTTTCCTTTTTATTTCAGTTACCTTCCCCCAGCTGAGAACAGGTCATTCCTGTTAAGCAGCTTGGGAAAATCATGAATTAGATGCAATGATGGATGTGTGGGAGCAGTGGAAACCCATGTGGATGTTCAAGCCCATGGTGCTTTATCTGGTGTTTTACCCAGGTGCTGCCAAAATCCTGACAGGGTCCTCCAGCTCCCCACACTCCCCAATCCCCTCTTCTGTCCATGTTCCCTTCTCAGAGTTTTACTCTGTAAAGCAAAGAGGCCCAAGAGCAGCAGCTGAAGGTCTGGGGTGGGGAGGAGGCTGCAGGAGGATGCCCTTCCTGCAGGTCACTGGGGCAAGCTGAGATCCTGCTCAGGGATGCTCATCCTTCTCTTTAACTGGGGGTTATTTAATGCAATAATGTTATTTTATTTTGTCTATATTTGAAGTTCAGTGAAATTCCTGAGTACTGTGCTGTAGAAACATGGGGCTGGAGGAGCTTTGGTCCCATTAAGGACAGCCCACAGTCCCTCCCAGGAGAGCTGGAAGAATTTTATTCCTTTCTCCCATTTCATTTACTGCTTTAAACTCTCTCCCAAATTCAGCTGGAACTTTTAAGTGATGATGATCCTGACAGAATTGGATTTTTCAGCAAATTCATTGCAGTCAAAATGAAACCATTGACTGCTAAGTGCTCTGATGCCCTTGCTTTAAGGAGGATACTGGGAAAAGCTCAAGGGCAGGGCAGTGCCGTGACTCGGGGCAGGGCATTTCCACACGGAGGGGCAGAGTTTGTTACTCACCTTCACACAGGGCACAGGTGAACCAAGGGGCACCACTCAAACACCCAGCTGCAGCAGTGGATCACCTCTGCCTTAAAGCTTCTCCACAAAAATGGATTTTAAACCACAAAAAAAAAAACAAAAAAAAAAAAAAAAAAAAAAAAAAAAAAAACAAAAAAACAAAAACGTGGGCAAAGGAGGAGCTGGAAAGTGGGTGGAATGGATTTTTGCCAAAATAACGCCTGGGCTTTTATGCAAATCCCCAGTGAGTAAAGCAGAAGCAACCCCAGCTTGGCGAGCAGGCTGTTGTTTGTCCTGCTTGCAGCACGCTCAGGCAGCGCCAGCGTGAACGAACGATCAGCAAAGGGAGGAGAATATCCCTGGCTGGGGCACAGCCTGCTGTGGCCGATAGAGCTTGTTACTACACAGCTGTAAGGGCAAGAAACACGGCTCCTTCCTCCCTCTGCTCCTCGTCGCTGCTTTTGACAGGGGACGTTCATCTTATCTCAGCCCCGGCTGGGGACACGGTGGTGCTGATAACGCTGCCCGTGCTGCTGGCTGGCTGAGCCCTCCAGAGAGGGCAGGCCCTGCTGGGGCTGCTCCAGGAGGGCTCTTCTCAGCACGTTTTGTTTTCCTTCCAGCGATAAGAGAATCTGGTAACGCAGCTGCCGCACCCGAAGTGGCGTTTTCCTTGGGGTGCCACAGAAATGGAGCCTCACACTGGTGGGGAGGGCAGATGGGCCGTCAGAGAAGTGAAACCCCACGTTGCTGGGGGGATAGAAGGGGCTGCCATGTGGGGACACAGTTTGTGGTAGTTGGGAGTGGGGCTGCGGCCCAGCCTCATCCCTGACGAGCCACAGTTGTGTGAGCCAGGTGAGCAATATCAGAGGCAGTGAGACCTGGGACAGTGGCCAGTCTCAGCAGGGCTCACAGGTGTGGGGATGGGAGATCAAGGGTGTGAAAGGTTGTGCTGGAGGAGGAGAAGCAGCAGACACTCCAGAGGCCTCTGGAAGGGTGGAGGGCCCAGCCAGAGCTCGCAGGAGCAACAGAAGGCCTGGGAGGAGCTGCCAGCCCTGCAGAAAAGGGCAGCTGGTCCCACAGCAGCTCCAGAGGTTACAGGAGGAGCCGATGGCCCAGCAACAACTGTGGAACCTATGGAAGTAGTCACTGACCCAGAGGCAGACATGTAAAGCCTTCTGAAGTGGTAGAGTGGCATTCTGTGAATTGTGACCGTCTCAGCTGTGACACTGCCAGACATCCCCACAGCAGTGGAAGTGATGTCCCATCCGCCACTTGAGGGGGTGATGATTGGTTTGCTGTTCCTCTGATGGATCACCAGCAGCATCAGGCCAAAGAGCCTCCGTTTGTTGTCTGATTTCTTGGGTTTGGTGGGGTTTCTCCAGGTGAAAGGTTTAGCTGTACTCCAGGGAAAATCATTATTTCCACGCTTAGTGAGGAATTTGAACTGGAGGTTGGGCAGAGGGTGAAGGAGGGGGTTTAAGGCACCGCTGAGGTGGATGAGCACCCCTGGAAAGCATCTGGGAGCAGAGTGCCCAGAGAAGCTGTGGCTGCCCCATCCCTGGAAGTGTTCCAGGCCAGGTTGGATGGGGCTTGGAGCAACCTGGGATAGTGGAAGGTGTCCCTGCCCATGGCACGGGGTGGAACTGGATGGGCTTTAAGACCCATTCCAACCCAAACCATTCTCTGAACATCAAACCAAAGCCGGGGTGCTCTGCCCAAGCCTTCCTTGCTGGGATTACAGTCTTTTTAACACCCTGTGCCCCTGGCCATGGAATGTGTCAAGCAGGGGAAAACTGACTCAAACAATGGGATTTCACACAATTTTCCCTGCAGAATTCTCAATGAGCTTCCCTGAAGGACCCAGTCCCAGGCCTGAAGACGCTGCCATGGGGCTGTTTGCCAAAAAGTACTCATCAATGCATACTGAAACAAAAGTTTTGTTTTCCCCATGTGTTCAGTTTGGCAGGAGCTAAAATGTCAGTAAAACACGTCCCCAAAACTATCTAGCAATGTAAATGAATGTATCAGCCCCAGAACTGTGGGGAGAGGCCAAACTGCCTTGTGCTGGGTGCTTTCAGCCCATCAGTATTTTTATAATGAACTTTCTTGGAATATTTTATGTCTATCTCCCCTCAAAAGCAGCAGACCAGGAGCTGTAAGAGGCTTCTGTGTGTATGCAAACCTTACACCTCTGGGTTTAGGGCACAGGGGACAGTTGGTTGGGTTGGTTTTTGTAGTCCTAATTCTGCAGCTATTTGATGAAAGAGCCCAAGTTTGTGGGGTTTTTTAACACAAGTATTTTTTCTGCTCTGCTGGCTGCAAGGAACAGTTTAGACATGAACATTAAAAGATTTAAAAAACATCCTATAGAAGAGTCAAATAAAAAGAGTCAAATAAATTATTATTTACATGATTATTTCTTTCCCCTGGCAGAAATACCATAAAAAAACTACTACCTAATACCCCTAACTACTTTCCATTTGGTTTTATTCTTCCTTTAAAAAAAAAAAAAAGTTTGTCTGCTTATCAAGAGCTGTCAAATAAAGACAGTCTTGAGTGGTCAATCCCAGGAATGCTGTAAACCAGCCTAAATTACACAGCAACAGGCTTAGGGAAGGGACTGGGAGGCTGGTTGGTTTGATTTGGTTTTTGAAAGACTTTTCCACAGTAGAGGTTAAGAAAAATACTGATTTGTCCCAACGCTCTAGAAAATAGGAAATGGCATTTCCCAGGGACAGCAGTGATCCAGGGTGTTGCATCTCTCCTGAAACTGTTGTAGCTCATCTGGGAGTGCAGCTTTTCTGGGAGAAAACAAGGTAAATACAGTTATTTTTTGCTTTACTAAGGGCGCTCAAATTCCAGCACCACTTCTAGAAAGGTGCTGGAAGCAGGCACAGCTCAGTGTGGTCTGGGAGGAGAGGCCTCATGTTCTGCACAACATGGAAAATTTATCCTGATAATAATTGGGAATGTGAATGCAAGCATCAGAAATTAATTCTCCAAAATGCTAGGGGAGGTTTGAAATGCTTTTCCAAAACTGCTACCTTGCACTTCATTGAAAGTAAGTCAAGATGTTAAATTTTGAGATTGAGATGGAAATATCCAAGATTTGTATCCTCCAAAATGGCTCTACTTCTGGCAGCAAAGAGACATAGACTTGATCCACATTTTAAACTCACCAGCTCAGAAAGACACGAGCTTAAATGTTTATTACAAAAGATTTTATTGTAGTTATTTACACCCGTTCCTCGTTAAGTGTATAAATGTAAACATTTCTTATAGATGTATTTCTCTTATCTTACAGTTCATCCCCTGCTCAGGTTAGATGACATTTTTTGAAGCATACAGGTGGTGAGGGAAGTTAAGCTATATTCACAGAATATACATCTGCGTGCAGGGAGAGTCCTCCAGCCCTACGCCAGCGGGATGGATACTGTCCCGTTGGCTCTGCTCCTGCTCCTCGTGTGGACGCTGGATTCCGTGATGTCCTCGGAGTGATCCTCACTCTTCTTCTCCTTCAGGCTGTTGATGAACCTCAGGGTGATCTCGTCCCACTCCTCGGGCAGCAGCATGAGCAGGAACCCGATGCAGATGATGATGGTGGCCCCCAGCCGCACCACGCTGAAGATCATTTTGTGCTTCAACAGGTCCACGGCTGGGAGGAGAGGAAACAAGAGCAGCAGGATGGATGAGGGCACCAAGAGCAGCCTGGCACATCCCTGTGGCCCTGTGTGCTGCACTCTGGGTGTGACACTGGCCGTGTGGCTCTCAGATCACAGAATCACTGGGTTGGAAGAGACCTCCAAGATCATCGAGTCCAGCCCAACCCTGGACACCTCAACTAAACCATGGCAGCGAGTGCCACATCCAGTCTGTTCTTAAACACATCCAGAGATGGTGAATCCACCACTTCCCCAGGTAGTCCATTCCAATATTTTCTCACCCTTTCTGTAAAAAACTTTTTCCTGATATCCAGCCTGTATTTCCCTTGGTGCAGCTTCAGACTGTGTCCTCTGGTTCTGTCAGTGCCTGGAGAAAGAGACCAACCCCACCTGAGCACAGCCACCCTTCAGGAAGTTGTAGAGAGTGATGAGGTCACCTCTGAGTCTCCTTTTCTCCAGGCTGAACACCCCCAGCTCCCTCAGCCCTTCCTCACAGGGCTCCAAGCCCCTCTCCAGCCTCGTGATCTCCCTGAGCTTTGATCTGACAATGCAGGGCTGCAGGGGCCACAGCCCCTCTGTCCCTCACCACCTTGTGCAGGATCCGAGGAAGCCTGGAGGGGTTGGATTTAGCCTCAAAGATTTCCATGGTGAAGGGTCTGTGAGGGAGCTGAGGGGGCTCAGCCTGGAGAAAAGGAGGCTCAGGGGGGACCTTCTTGCTCTCTGCGAGAAGAGGGTGCAGCCAGGTGGGGCTCAGGCTCTGCTCCCAGGGAACAAGGGACAGGACAAAGGGAAAAGACCCCAAGCAGGGACAGATTGGATATTCGGAAAAAGTTCTTCACTAAAGGCTGGTAAGGCACAGGCCCAGGCTGCCCAGGGCAGTGGTGGAGTCACCATCCCTCAAAGTGTCCAAAAAATGAGTGGACATGGCACTTCACTTTATGGTTCAGTGAGCACAGGGATATTTGGTTGAAGGTTGGACTTGATCATCTTGGAGGTCTTTTCCAACCTCAATGAAGCTATGATTCTGTGATTTCTGAGGCCGAAGGCACTTTATGGTAACTCTTTATCCACACCAGGCTGCATCAGCAGAGTGTTCCCTCAGGCTGCAGGAACCAGGGATGGGGAGAGAGCAGCACCTGGGCCAGAGAGCTCCAGGTGCCTGCAGGCCCAGCCTCCCAGCTCCACAACATCACCACAGCACACCTGAGCCCTCAGGCAGCCTCCCACAGGCATTGCTTCACAGCTGCATCCCCTAAAACCAGATTTTTCTGCTGCTCAGACCCCCAGGAGTGGTGAGGCTGAGGAGACTGAAGAGCAGAGAGAGGGGCTGTTCAAGACAGGACTCTGGAGTGAATTTCCACCCAACAAGTTTAAGAAATAAGCTGCTTTCTGAGTTCCCATGGGCTCATTTTGCCAGCAGCAGCTGTGGCACTGGTACCTGCATTTCCAGGGACGCTGAGCACGGTGCCGATGGAGATCAGGATGGGGTAGGTCAGCACCACCCCAACGTTAACCAGGATGTTGAAAGCTAGGGAAAAACAGAGAAAATAATACATGGAAATGGGGGAAAACACCAGAGTGAGACATTTCTCCCCCACCTTGACCCTACAGGTACAATATGTGATATTAATGTGTGATATTAAGTATCCACACCACAAAGAGGGAGTTGTCACAAAGTGATTGATTTTTGGTTTTTTCTATATGGGCGTGACATTAGGGGAAATTCTTCACAGGGGAAAGGGGAGGGCTGGATGGCCTTTCACAAACTATAATACTGAGGTTATCATATTCCATGGCTTTGCATAGGCTTTAATCAGGTACAAAACACCTGGTCTTTTGTACTTTTGGGGGTTTTTTTTTGTTACATGACAGCACTCCCAGAGAGCTCCAATTTCCTTGACAGATTAAAAAAACCCCTTAAAGTTTGCTTAAGTTTCTTCAACCTTTCCTTGAAAGATTAAAAGCAAACTTAAGTTTTTAATCACCCACCATACAGTCCTGCTGCTGAGTCCCCTGCATAAGGTTGGGTTTGTACACTTGGGTGACAAATTATCCCTAATTTTGGTCCCTTAGGAGCTCACAGGGCAGCTGCAGTTGTGGTTAGAGCAGCTCAAGGTGCTCCCAGCAGCTCAGCTGCCAGCCTGGCCACATCTCAGGATGGGATGGGCAATGACATTCTCTTTGCTTCCATTTAATAAATGCTTAGTGAGACGAAATCCTCTTCAATTATGGAATAAAAGAGACTTTACCAAAGGAAAGGATGTTGTTATATGTGGAAATTAAAAAGTCCCTGGGCTGAATCCAACAGATAATTTGCTGGCAACTCTGGCTCAGAAAGAGGGAGACTTATGTGAGCCCTGCCCAGAGCCTGCAGCACCCCCAGAAAGGTGCCCCAGCACTGGGGGTGCCCCTGTCCGTGCACAAACATCCCCCAGGAGCTGACTGGGAACGTGCAGCCCTTTGAAATGGGATTTACAGCAGTCAAGCTGTGCCAGAGACAGAGGCATTGGTGTGGAATTATGGTAGGGATGAAAAAATGGGCAATTAGTAGTGCTGCTTCATGTTTAGTCCCTGCTATTACTGTTAATTATTAATTATTATTAATTATAACTATGCTTACATATAAATTATTAATTGTATCTCAATTAATAGTAATGTTTCATCAAGTGTAATGAAAAATATGAATCATTTCTAATGAGCACCAGTTTGCACTGGGACCAGAATTAATCTGTGAGAGAGCTCTGCTGCTAAAGGGGAGAGGGGGAGATTGTTTGTGCCCAAGGCTAATTTTATACAGGGTTGGAGGGGTGAAGACCTAGAAAAATAATTAAATTTTTTTATCACATACCTAACCAGAGGCCAGCTACTCCACACAGGTAACCCCACGGCACAGCAGAGAAGGGGTACCAGTACTCCACTTTTGTGAAGTAGAGGATGATGGGGGTGATGGAGATGAAGATGAAGTTGAAGAAGCCCAGGGTGGACACAAAATGAGCTGCTTCCCCGAAGTTTGCACTCCCAAGAAACATTTTGAACAAAACCTGGAGAGAAGAGGAGAGAGGAGGGGTTTAGATTCCATGGAAGCACTCCATTCCCTTGGGGAGAGTGGAGCAAAGGACAACATGCCACAGCCCAGCCCTTTTCCTACACAAGGGGTTGCAAGGGGATCTTTGGTGGGATTTCTGCCCTTTCCTGTGTTTTGGCTCCATGTCTTTACCACGGGGATGGCCGAGTCTGTGTAACAGAGCTTTACACAAAATGCCACGAGGAGCAAGTGTAGAAGAACCCAGGAAAAACCAAGAATAAACCAAGAACCCAAGGACACACCATCCATGCAGTAAGTGTAGAGGATTTGGGCTGAGTGTGGCAATGCTGGGATTTGGGAGGAGACTCCAGTGACTCCCACAGCATGACCCTGCTGTGAGAGGAAAACCAGCCTGGAAGGGCTCACCCTGTGAGAACTTGTCCTCTATGAGCCTGAATCCATGAACTTTGAGTGACCTGTGAAAGGCCACAACAAATTTAAGAGTGAGACGAGCAAAGTCTAAAGCTGCAAGGGCAGCTTCTGATGCCTCCACAACTCACTCCAAACTTTTCACACGCAGCTGGAAACAAACCCAGCCACGTTCAGCCCAACCTGTTCTGGGACACAGAATCCCTGCCTTTCCCAGCCCTCACCTTCCAGAGCAGCCATCTCTTCCAAGCAGAAGTGTCTCTAATGAATTCCCTGTGCCAGGCTCACACCTGGGCTCCCAGCCCAGCATGTGCCAGGGAGCTGCAGTGCAGACCTGGGATGAGCTGGCCACCCTGGCTCTCCTCCCTGCTGCACATGGAAAGCCCCTTTGAAAAGTGTTGATAAACTCTGTTGTCACGATTTAAGAATGATCTTAAACTCCTCCTGGCGTGGCAGTGGAGATTTTATTAAAGACTCCTCAAGAAAAGCCATTCTGGGTAATTGGCAATGACCACTAATTACCCTCAGGGTAGATTTCCTGACATTGTCACAACTTGAGTGACGCAGGAGTGATGAACAGAACAAAACATTTATTTCACAGCAATTCTCTTTGTGTTTGTGTCTTTTTAACAGCCAATGTTAATGAATTTAGGAGTGCCAACAAGCAGTTGTGACCTACCTTATAGAGTGCAGACGTGGAGGCTGATCCCACGGCGTAGGCCACCCCGATAATTGAATCACCCTGGAAACCATCTGCATATGCCATCATTACAATTCCTGTGATTGCCATTATTGCTGCCACTATCTGCACAGACAAAGCAAAGCAGTGTAAAGCTGAGATCATCACTGGGAGGGGCTTCTCATGAGCATCATCACCCACTTGCTCTGACCTGGAGCTTTCTTGTTTTCCCTTAAATAGGAAAGATCGTGGGAGAGATGGAAAGCATAATGGAAGTGTGTGCACTGACAGGGATGTGGATCTACAGCACTGCAAATTCTGCTGGGCCTACTGACAACATCCATCACTATGTGTTTTGTCAGCTAAACATCCACTTTGGAGAGGCAACTGCAAGATCAAGAAATTTTAAGGCATCACGCTCTACTGTACAACAAGAGAAATGTTTAGCAATGCCACCAATTTCACTTGAAATGCAAACATTAGATGGCCAAACAGCCTGGAAATTTGGTCCAGGGGAATGAGCCCTGTGTTTTGGAATACCAGGATACCACAGGGAGCTCTTCCAGCTGTTTTGGCTGTGCCCTGACAGTTTTTTTGGACAAACATGCCCAAATTTCTACATGGAGCCTTTACCTTTACCCTTAGGTTTTTGGCCTCATTTGAAAATCCCAGAGAGAGCATCTAAGGACCTTCAAAGAAAAAGAACAGGAATCATTAACTACACCATATCTGAAATCCTGGGTCTTGACTCCAAGAACCTTAAGGAAGTGGTAGGGAGCCCAAAGTGTTTTATTCTTTTAAAAACTCCCCCTCTCCACCTAATTGCCCTCAGCAGGTTAATGTGGAGTGTGAATTTCAAAGACACTGAATACTCAATTTCCATGGAGTGTTTCCTGAGCCAGTGCACAACTCCTGAGAAAACACCAGCTGCACCATGGGCACTTTGCCTCCTGAAAACATCACTGAACTTCATTTAAGAAATACTTAGTCCTGGATAAACCTAAGCTTCAGCTCACAGATTTCAAAGACTTCCTCTTGATCCAAACATGTGCCCTCCTGTCAAACAGCCTTTCAGAGCTCACAGTTTTACCAAGAGTCCCAGAAAACCACTGACACTCATCCCAGGCAGATGTGAGCCAGACTGAGGCAATAAGCAAAAAATATCCCAGGAAATAACTTCAGCAGAGCCAGTCAGCAGAGCAAACCCATGTTTCAAGGGACACACAGGACAGGGACACACGACTGACTCAGGGGAAGGTGTTCCCACGCAGGGGACAGTGGGGACCCCAGAATCACCTCCCAGGGCAGGGCCAATCTCTGAGCCTCCAGGTAAAAATGTCAGTGCTCCTAAATCCCACAGGCATCCAGGCCAACATCTTCCCAGGAAAACTCATCTCCTGGGTGCAGCTTTGAGTCCTTCCCCCTCACCATCAGCCCTATTTCACCAGTCCTTGAGGCACACAGGTGCCCCCTCACATGGGGGCTGTGCCAAAGTCACAAACCCCACTGCAAGTCTGTATTCCACCTTACTTAGGTGTAGAACACCCCAGCTCCAAGATACAGGTCAGCAAAGCCTGAAGGTATCACTGATAGCTCCAAATTCACCATGAAATGGAGCTGAAATCCAGATCCCCGGTGCCATGGGCTGGAGTCCCCTGTGGCATCGCAGTCTCTCAGTGGTGTGATGGGATCTGGGAGGGTTTTAGGAGGCTTCCCCCTTTTCCTTCCCAGGATAACACATTCCAGCAGTGGACACCACAGAAGTCCCAGCCTCGAAGCAATGCCCAGTGACAGCCAGGGCCCCTCAGACATCCACGGCCTCTCCTCTGAGTGCCCAGAACCCCCCTGCCCTGCCACGCTGCCTGGCTGGATCCACCTCAGGCTGCACCTCACATCCTGCCCTGCACAGAAATTCGGGATTTCAGCTGTCAGCTGGAGTATTTCCAGCAGTGTGTCTGTCTCAGAAGGCAAAACAGAAGAGTCCAATGTAGTAATGCCCTCTTTCCAAGGGCAAGGAGGGAGATTTGACTCTTGATGCCCTCACTGCTCAGTCCTTTCCTTGTGTCAGTGCAAATGAGTAGATCCATCATCTCCTTTCTTCCTACTGTGAAAAACTCACTCCCAGTCTGTCTAAACCAAATTTAGAGAGCCAGATTCCTAATTTAATCAACTATTTATAAATCCAAGCACTTTTTTTCCCCCTGAAACAACTAAAGTGATGGACACATGTGGAGCATCAACATCTCCTGAGACTGAAAACAGCAAAAACATTATTTAAATTTCATGCTCAAGGCTCCTCCTGTATGTTACATCCCAGGGCATCAGCACAGCTGACCTGTGCCTGCCTCAGGTGTTGGCTTTAGAAACCTAAGCTCACATCTGCAGGCTGCTCTGCAAGGTCACAGGGAAGCAAAGGTGGCTGTCAGCTCATTAAATGAGGCTTTTAATTAACAGAAGAACGTAGTAACTATCTTTTGGAGCCTCCTAGGTAAGGAATGAAATTAGCTTGCCTCTTTTTTTTTCTTTTTTCCCTGAAAGAGAGCAAGGCCAACCAACAGTTTATCAGAAACATTTTTTTTCTATGTGGAGCACAGCAGAAAATGAGGCGTAAAGAACCACAGAATGGGTTGGGTTGGAAGGGAACTTTTTATCATCCAGTTCCAACCCCCTGCCATGGCAGGGACCTCCCACTAGACCAGGCTGCTCCAAGCCCTGTCCAACCTGGCATTGAACACCTTCAAGGACGGGGAAGAAACCTCTCTCCAGGCTAAAAACATTTTCAGGGGAGAAAAATGTCCCCAAACTACTCTGTACCTACCTAAAAAACAATTGATTCAACTCCACACATGAAGCCCAACCAGGGGCTTAAATATGCAAACATATAAGCATGTGTCTAAATCTAAGCAGCACAAGCCAGCAGAACTACTCAAATATGTAAAGTCTTTTAAAGATTTGTGCTTGCCTTCAGCCGAAGTGTCTGGACTTCCCAAAGTCTAACATGGATACGTTATTAATTTGAGAGAGGAATGTTCAGAAGTGTCCAAGCAAAGGTTAGGGTGCAGGCAGGGATGGTTCTGTGCATCCTTGCCCAGGGCAGGAGGCACTTCAAGGTACCTGAGCTCTACCTGCACTACTTTTCTAGGTAAATAGAACCAGAGAATTGTTAAGGTTGGAAAAGACCTCATGGAGTCCAACCCTTCACCTAACGCTGCCAGATCCAGCACTAAACTGTCCCCAAGCACCACATCTACACATTCCTGAGCACTTCCAGGGATGGTGACTCCACCACTTCCCTGGGCAGCCTGTTCCAGTGCCTGACCCCCCTTTCTGTAAGGAAATCTTTCCTAATACCCAACCCAAACCTCCCCTGGTGTTTTTCTCTCTCGGGTGGGTGCTGCAGCTTCACCACGGGTGGCACCAGGCTCTCCCTGCAGAGCACACCTCAAACACAGCCACAGCAGCTGAAACTGTGTGTGCAGCCCTTCTGCAGCTGTTCAGTGCTCCCACAGGTGGGACTGTGCCATTCCACAGGGCAACCAGCAACACAGGTTTGTCTTTAGACATGGCCCCTAAAAACCCAGCCCTGCAGCCTGCCTGGCAGCTGCTTTCAGGTGTGCAGGAAGGGTGCCAGGGGATCACAGGGAGGGCAGGCAGCTCCCACATGCCCGTGGGCATCCACGGGCAGTCTGGGGACTGCTGCAGCCCCACGGGGCAGACAGGGAGCTGGGATGTGCTGCAGAGCCACTGCTGTCCCAGGCACTGGAGCATCCCCACCTCGATGCAACCCGCACACGCCCGGCGGCGCCTGAGCTCTGGAAGAGCTCCTTGGAAAAGCTGGCTGAGCTCCTGGGTGCAGAGTTTTTCCACACAAACATGGCTCAGGGTATAGGATGAAACCTTTATTTCTTTTCATGTCCTCACTGTCCAAAGAAGCCAACTCCTGCTGCTCTCCGAGGGGTGCAAGCAAGAGCAGCTGAGGCACTCAGAGCACAAAAAGCTGGGTCTGTGCTGCTCTGTCGTGTTTTAGCTCTCAAACACTCTCCTGCGTGGTTATTAACATAATTAAGTGTTATTCTGTCAGGAGAGCTGCTGGAAAACACTGGGAATTACCTCTCCAGCAACGGGCACCCAGGCTCTGCCAGCGAGCAGCGAAATCCAGTTTATGTGCAGGATTTGCTGCTCACTTTTCCCTCCAGGTTTTTCCTGTGTTAACCCCACAGTGTTTACAGCATTCATACTAATGCATATTTATGGCAACCTTTTTTTAGTCAGTGGAAAATAAATAATAACTGAAACCAGATTTTATTTCTAGGTTTCTTTAACAGAGCAGGCTAGGAGAACACAAGAGCTACGCTTGCTCTGCCAGAAAGATGCTGCTTTGAGATGAAAATTAGCTTAAAGGGTACAAAATGTTCAATTTTTTCAGATGATCGAGGGCCAGAGGGGAGTCGTTATTGTTCCTGTTATTTCTGTAGAGAACTGAGGGTTTTACACCCTATTTATTGTTTGAGTCAGTCAGTGAGCTGAGGGTGGGTCCCATTCACCTGATCTTTCTGCATTTTCAGCTGTGTATGAAATAGATACCCAGGTGTCTGCCTTTACCTTCAAGCACTGGCTCACCTCCTCAGCCTGGCAAGCACAGTGCTCTGCTCAGTGTCCTGGTGGCTGCTCCAAAAGCCAGATGAGGTACCTGTACAACAAGATGTCTTTTCCTTTCATTTCTGAACCCTTCTATCACACTATTAATAAAAAATAAATTTTAAAAAAAAGCTGCTGTGCCCATTTAAAAAAAAAAAAAATGACTTGGATGAGTGTCCTGATCCATCACACTTTCCATGGAACTTAAATCCAGCTGCTGCTGGTCCCTTCTGGTCACAGCCACCACACCTGGCCCCAACCAGTGCCTAATGAAGTTCAAGGTTTCCAATAATTCAGTCAGGATTGTGCCCAACACGACCTTGAGCCATTTCAGAGGGGAATCTGCTTCAATGAACTAGCAGAAATCCTCACTACTCCCCATCCAAGGTGTGAAGCCAACAGTTTAAATTGCTGCATGTTGGGAGATGTGTGTATGGAAAATTACACAGCAAGTTTGCTTTCCCCAGATCCAGGGGCACAAAATTTTGTTCGAGTTCTGTTTTAACTTTTTGCAGGGTGGGTCCATTTTACTGCCAGTGAGTCCTGTAACACTTCAGTGCAAAATGCACCTCCACACAAGAGAGCTGTGTTAATTTTAAAGCAATTTTGGCACATGCACATGTAAATGTGTGTGTGAAAAGTGACAGGCTAGCACAAGAAAAATACATCACACATTGGAAACATCTGTCTACCCAAACAAGGAATAAAACTGCTTTGGTTAGAAGCTAAGCATTCATCACTAAGTTTAAAATTAACAAAACTTCAGCACAATAAGCCATGACAGAATAGGTTTATATGAAGAAACTGGAAGTTCTTCTAATGTAATTCATCAAGTTACACTTGGCTGTAACAGCTCCTTGGAATTCCCACACTGAATTCCCTCTGAAATTCTGAGGTCTCTAACTGATCCCGAGGCTGCATCATAAAACCAAATGAGAAAGGTTTTCGTGGTGTGTCTACCCCCCAGTGCAGCAGAGCCATGGCAGCACCACGGCTGATGGGTTTGAGTGCAGTTATGGAAAGGTGAGAGTGGAAAAGGAGGCACGTTCATTACCCTTGCTCCCATGAACCTGTCTTTGAGCACAATCCAAGAAAGCAAGAAGACAAAAGCTTTGTTACAACAGAACAGGGCAGAGACGTCTGTGGCTGTGAGCTTCTTTAAAGCCAGTAAATACAGGTAGTTAGTCAAAGTCCACAGAATAGAAAAGGGAGCAGTCCTTTTAAGAAAGAGTTTCAGCGTCAGACCATCTTCACCAAAAATCCGACTGCATTCCCTACGGAAAGAAAAGAGTTTCAGTCTCAGCCAGGGTTTTCCTCAGCATTCACTTCCAGCACAACAAACATTCATTAGGCTTTTATCCTAACTACTCCACACGCCCAAGAGAATCCATCATTTAATTCACATTGGGAAAACAACCCACAGTCTTCTTCAAACAGCAATTTCGCAAGAAGAAAAGACGTAACTTACCTGGAATAATCACACTCTGTGCAACAATAATCCCAGGGACTCACACTCAGAAATGAAGGTTATCTATAATGTTCCAACAGCTCCCAGACTCTGCCTTCAAGGCCGTGAGCACAGGGATTAGAATCACCATTTTTTCTCTGCAGCTTGCCAATTTTCTTTTTTTTTGCATTGCTCCAAGCCCTGTTTTCGTTCTTACTGAAATATATTTTTATGTATGGCCAAGGAAGCTTTAAGAATTGCCTAAAGATACTCAGAAAGACTGCCAGACACATCAGCATGGTGGGGAAGGGAGCCACCAGGCAGTGGGAGTGAGCCAGACAAACAGGAGTGTGAGAGAAGGAAGGGAAAGGCAGGGAAAGGTATTTAACAGCTTCATTTTATTGTCCCGTGTTTTCTAGGAGACATTTCCTTGAGGATTAAATTGCAAACAAAACCCCCAGCTTCCCAAACACTGTGTCCCACAGAGCTCAAGTGAGCTGTTTGGGATTTCAGGAATCTCTGCCTTTCCCAAACTGGGAAGGATGTTTTTTAGCAATTCCACTGTCTGCACTCTCGGTTGAAGGTATTCCTGAAGATATTCCCAGTGTGCTTCACTTGGCATGGCAGGCTCCCTGGCACTGCTTAAAACATGGGAGGTCCCACAAGTGACCCCAAAAAGCAGTGGAGTGCACCAAGGCACCCTCAACCTGCAGCACATCATTCCAAGGAAAGGGACATAGAGGGAATAACCCAAATGCCCTGAGGCCCTGGGGCTCCAAAGTGCTCACAGCCAAACATGGCTGTGTTTGGAAGATTGCTAAAACACTCATTATGCAGAACTAATTAGCAGCTTCAAAGATTGAGCTGCAATGTGATGTCAAAAGCTGCTGTTATTTGAGGGTGGTGGGGGCGGTCTGATAATTATCCTGATTTGGAAGACAAAATTGTTTTCAGGGCCCCTTAACCATTTTTACTAATACTTGGGAATTTTGCTGTTAAAGACATCACAGTTTTTTACTCTTAAGATTGGAAACCATCACTCTCATTTTGAGGAAAGTAGAATAATAACATCTGTGTAATAACTGAGATCAGCTACATCTTAACCTAAATGGTTTTATGATTCTGCTTAATAACCACTCGTTTCTTGATGCCACTAAGACAATCTGGTGTAAAAAGCAGTAATTTCTGGGAATAATAAATTCCATTCTCAAACTATTATTATCAAATTATTATTCTCAAATAATAAATTCCATTCTCAAACTCTGTGTACTCAGGCTGGTGGATCTGCTAATTATCTCCTTCATTCCAGTTGACCTCAACACTCTCAGGAGTCCTGTTCACCAAAGATCAGGATAAAAATGTTTGAAATATAAAAAAGAACAGCTACTGGTGTGCATAATTTATCTGAAATGCAAAGCAAACACTCAGTGAAGCAAATAAATTAATGCCTAACTTTGATTGCAGGCTTTTGTAACTCTGATTTCAACAGGAGTTGGAGGTGATGAGTTTCCCTGTGTGAGAAGGGACTCACTGTCAGCACTTCAGTGGTCCTTTAAAAGCAGTTTACCTTTAAAAGATGCTTCCCCTTGACACTTAGGTGTGTGCAGAGGGTGACTGTGGGCTCAGACTACATGTCACCTCAGGACAGGTGGGTGCACTGTGGCTGTGTCACCATTCCATGACACCTCAGCCAGGGTGCTCCGTGTCCTGGCACCAACAGACCCGCACTGTGAGCTCCACACCTGTGTGGTGGGAATTCTGCCATCACTCTGGGGCACAGCTGCATCACTGTAAATTCAGCCTGCCTCAGGAGCTGTCAGGACCTTGGAGGAAAGGAGGCTGTGCTGTGTTAAAACAAGGCAGAAAGGGGCCTGGGCTGCCTCCAGAAATGCAGGGCACAGCTGGACCCAGATGCCAGAACGGGCCAGGTTTTGTTGTCCTGCAGATCCCTGGGATGTCTGCACACTCTGGAGCAGAGTCAGGAGGATGGATCCAAGTGCCCTGAGTGTGACTCCTCAAAGGAGGAAGGCTCAGAGGTTATTACATTATCCTGGGTCAGTGATTTGGGAGAGGCAGCCGTGGCTGCCCCAGCAATGTCTCTGAGTTCCCAGAAGCAGTGGGAGGGACAAGCAGAGATGCACAGCCAGGAAAAGAATCTGGAAATGCTTCACAGGCCCCAGGCAATGGGCTGTGTAAGCAGGTGGAAGGGCCTCCATCACACACAGCAGTGACCAGACACAACAGGGGCTGGTGGTCCCTCAACTCTCAGTGAAGAAAATACAGCAAAGTCTCTGACAGGGTCGGGCTGAGTGAGGCAGAGACTTGATGAATTCACCCCTGTGCCTAGGAGAGCTCCATGAATAATGCTCAGTCAATGAGGAGATAGGGAGAATACTTTATTTTCCCAGTCAGATTGCCTGAGGCTTTGTGAGGGCTGGTGGCTCAGTGGTTAACTCAGCCTCTTTGACATGCAACTAAAATTAAACTTGCAGGAGTCATCAGACATGACAGTGATTAAAACCTTGGGCTCAGGAGAGAGGGCTCCCTGCAACCCTCCCCACACAAACAATGCTGCAGGCTGCTGACTGAGAGGCACAGACATATCTAAGGGCAGCTGACCCTGAAACTACGACACAAACTATTTCCAAATGCACAAGAAGTCTATTTAAAACCTGCCCTCTGACACAAATAACTCCTTTTGCTTGCAGGTAGTCTGGGCAGCGTGCCATGCTCTCAGGAATTACAGCACCTCAGGCAGTCGTGCAGCTTTGCCTCTGGCACCCACTAAATAGCTCGTGTGCCCTCTCAGTTATTCTGATGCCAGGCCCTGCACAGGAATGGCTCTGTTCCTCCTGACACACAGCTGCCTCTGGAGTGAAATCCAGCAGCTGGTTTTAAGCAGCTCACAGGAAAAAACAGCAAACAGGCAGAGACCTGGGGTACAGGAACACAGAGAATGCAGTGACATCACCTGGATTAGAACTTGGCAAGGCCACAGTGACATTAGGACAGCAAATAACACAGCAGCACCTTCTGGGAGCACAAATCCAGTGCTTCTGCCTAAAGGATGGCATCTGCAGCAATAAAATACCTCCCAGCTCCACTGCAGGGGACAGGCACCAGAGTGAGCGTGGTTAAGCACCCTGGTGAGTTGTGTGCCCAGCACTGACTGAATCTGAACTGGCAGGAAGGGCCTGACCAGCTCTGTTTGTCTGGTGGAGAGCTGCAGCAAATGGAAAGGGGATTCTGCAGGGCCTGGCTCGGGGGGCAGCACCAAGGAATGCTGTGTCCCACAGGAATGGTCCATGGGAAGCCCAGCTCTGTGCTGATGGTGCTCCTCATGTTTCCCTTGGCAGAGCAGCTCTGGATTTGCAGTGCTGTTCCACAGGTGGCTGAGGGAGCTGGACTGAGCTACTGCTGCCAACATGGAGGGACAGGTTTGTGGGTGAGAAACCTCCAGAGACAGGTTTCACATACAAATACCACCTACTTATGGCTCAGTCTGCACTTCAGGTGATGCTCACTTCTTGTTATCCAAGGAGTCCAACTCCTCCCAGGGTGTTTTGTTCACATTAAACCTGCACCTACCAACTTTCCCTGGCCAGTGCCCCGAGGCTGGGAAGAGCCTGCAGCACCAACCCGAGCTCTTACAGGGTGGGTGTATCCTGGCAGGAATACAGAATATCCTCAGTGTCACAGTGTTTGTCCTTGAGAAGCCAAGGTGCCAGATGGGGAGGCAAAATGTACTGACATTGAAAATTTCACCCACCTATTCCACACCACAACTGCATCAGGCTCCTAAGTCAAGTCTGTGCAGTGGCTCCTGCTGTGGTAAATGCTGGCAGGATTAGATTTCCCATTTCTGAGCTTCCTGAACTCCAGATCATCTTATCCAGCACTAATGGAAGGAGTTTCAAGCTCTTTATGAGGGGCATAGCTTTTATTTACAATACTGAGGGGACACCAAGAGCTGTCTTCTGCCTCCAGACAACCAAGACACTTCACCTAAATGCAGCAGCGAGCTCATAACCATGAGTTATTTTCTCAGACCACAAGATTGAATCTCTAAGGTAAAGTGTGAAAGGTAAGAACCACACAATTTATAATCTCAAATATAGAGTGGTTTGGGTTGGAAGAGACCTTAAAGCCCATCCAGTCCCAACCCTCTGCCATGGGCAGGGACAACTTCCACTATCCCAGGTTGTTCCAAGCCCCATCCAGCCTGGCTTGGAACACTTCCAGGGATCCAGGGGCAGCCACAGCTTCTCTGGGCACCCTGTGCCAGGGCCTCCCCACCCTCTCAGTCAATAATTTATTTTCAATATTTAATCTAAACCTGCCCTCTCTCAGTCTGAAGCCATTCCCCTTCCATGTCCTTGTCAAAAATCTATCTCTCTTCCAGCCTCTTTAGGTACTGAGCAGCTTAAACTTTCCAGAAAGCCAATCTAAAGTTGAGGACTGAGACTCCTGTTCTTCCAAGTGGGATTTATTAAAGGAGCAGTGGCTCTCAGCAGCTTTGCCAGCCTGGGGCAGCACTCTGCAAGTCACTCCCAGGATCACTGATCTCTGCCAAGATGTCACAGACATTGTTTGTTCAGATCCACTGGGAATTATCTGCTGGACAAAATGTCTGATGTCTTTAAAGCTCCTAGAGAGTAACTGCATCCTCCAGAAACACAAAGATAAATCACCTCTGGTCTCCGAGGAAAGCCTGGAACTGCTGCAAATGGGTTTACTGACAGGAATTAGCTACTGCACAGGAATAAAACAGGCAAATGAAGCAGCAAGAAATCTTACAAAATGTAATAAAAAGTCTTGTAATAGGAACAATATCAAGAATGCAAATCAAGAAAATACACAATCAATGCAGGTCTGAAAACACCCCTGTTCTGGGGAGGAGGTTGGATGAAATGACCTCCAAAGATCCTTTCCAAATTAAATCTGTCTACAAATTAAAACTACTAATTTTCAATCCTTTAACTCACCAAAAAATCGAGAGCTCATCCTGAGGAGATGCCCATCCCATATGCCAAACTGTAAGAGTTTGGACAGTCAAGCTGTAACACAGCTCAGACCAAGCAGTTGCTCCCCCTGATGAAATCATTATTTACCAGCAGTTACTTCCTCCTTGGGACGTGAGTTCCTGACATATCAGGACTAAGAAATACTCTGGGAAGATTCCCATCAGCTCTAACACTGCTGTCCTGAGTCCACACATTCACTGACCCACTGCAGAAATTCCTGTGGCATTTCAGACAGTGTCCTCAACCTTAAAAGCTGAATTCTTAACAGCTGGGGAATTATTTAAGCACAGGAGATTTTTTATGCACTGCCCAGAAATTTTGCTCTGATAGAGATATAATCAGTGAACCAACTGCAGGGGATTTATCTGCAGGGATATTTCTTCTCACCTTCTTCCTTATCTGCTGTGCAATTGTTACTACCTCACCCCACATGCAGAAGCCAAGCTGACACTGTTAATGTTCTCACAAACACTCCAGCAGAAACCTGAATGAAGCATCATTAACAAAGCACCAGGGTTTGCAGAGAAGCACTTAATTAAGTGCAACTGTTCAATTTCAGTCACACTGATTTGACAGAAATGGTAATTTAGGGCCAAATTACCTCCCAGATCCTGGCAAAAAGCAGCTGAGGGAAGAGTTTGGCCCTACTGCACTCCAGCCTGACAGTCACAAATGGGATTCCCTGTGTGCTCAGTGACAGCAGCAGCCAGGGATGGGCCCCACGCTGGGTCATTCCTGGTGGAACAGACAATTCTGCTGGAGTCAGGCAGGTTGTTTTCCAAGCAAGCCTGCACTGGAACAACAGAACTGGGTCCCAGCTCAAAATGACCCCGTGAATCTCTTCCCTCCCTGGGCTAAGTGAGCTGTCTCCTGGTGAGCTTTTTGTCCTGTCCTTTAAAGCAGCTCCCATGTCACTGTCAGATCAGTGGAGTAACAGAGGTGGAGGAGGAACTGAGAAATCAATTGTCACAGAATGTGAGGTAGTTCCAAGCCCTGGAGACAGATTCGATGTGGTTTTCTTCAGAACTGGCTAAGGTGAAGCTAAGCTGCAGCACTGGTGGTTGGACTGGATGATTTCTTTAGGTTCTCCCTTAACCTTCTATTTCTCTGATTTCTCAGGGGCTACTGAAAAGGGATTTCTAAATTTCCAGCAGGAGGAAAGGGCAGTTTGCATCCTGCTATACTTGCTCAGCACAGAGAGCAAGCCGTGGTCTTCCACATGGAAACCACCTCCTCAGCTCTGAGCATCTTTCTTCTCAGCTAGGAGCTGGTTTGGTTGTACCCAAGACTGCTATTCTATCATAAATGGACCAGGACAGATTAATCAATGGCCTGATCCAGGCAAGAACACAAAATATAGAGATATTAGACAACATAACAGCAAGATTATAAACAGATTATTGACTTTTTAAACTCATTTTAAAAACTCTTTCACAATTAAGTACCCGTTTATTCAGCAGACATCACTCATCTGTCAGCCTCCTGTGAGCTATTTATGAGTGAGGTTTTCTGCAGCACAACCTTTATTCTGCCTCCTGACACCACGGGTGGAACTGAGCACAGCAGTGACCTCAGCCCTCAGCAATTAGGTTTTTTAAAGGGATACTGCCACGATAAAGCCTACCTGAATTTTTTGATTGGAGACTGCTTTTCCTGCGCAGTTGCAAGGTGCCCGGAATAATAAATGGGAAAAATCATAATGTTCCAGTTTGTTGAGAACCAAGTCATGAAAAAGGGACAGTCAAAGGTCTCAAAAGTGATTTTGACAAACTGCGTGGTCCCAACCCAGGAGGAAGAGACGGACAAAATGATCAGGAATCTCCAGATTAGCTTCAGAAATGTGGATGTGCAAGACTGGCACCGTGTCTGTCCTTCAGCTTCTTGGCTGCTGCTCTCTGTGTGCGTTTGTGTTCCTTCTTCTCCTGAAAAAGAAAAAAAAAGAAGAATAGATAAAGAGTTGTACACGTAATGAATGCATTCAAAATAATTCTTGGCAAAACCTCCCCTTCTGGTCCAAGTCACAAATCATCCCTTGCCTACTCCCTGTAACTCCTCTGTGTCCCCTAAATACTGAAATCCTGCACAGAAGTATTTTAATAATACCATCTCTGTCACTTCAAGGAGGCAGAACCAAACACAAGCACAACACTGAGGGCTGAGGTAACAGCATTACAAATAGGCTGTTGTCACTATTTGCTTTATCAGCCCTTCATTCCCTCTGCCAGCAGACCTCCAGAATAAAAACACATCCCTTGGAACCAACGACATTATAGAGGCAGTTACATGTGTGTAATTACATGTGCACGTGTGCAACAGAAGAGCTCTCTGAGCCTGCAGGTCTGGAGACAGGACCAAGTTCTTTTTCCTCAACACTTTAATTCCAGAATCACTTCTTTGAATTTGCAAGCTGGGATGGGGAAGAAAGAAATAGTTTGGTTTTATGTACCCAAGCAGAGAAAGGCTTTTTGCAGTCAGGTTGGTGTACTTACATTTTGGAAGTTAACAAAGGAAACTGGACAAGAGTTTCTTGGCATGCCTAGAAATAAACCTCTGCACATAAACAAGGAGCAACCACAGAGTTGGCATTTCCCATTTTAGCACAGTGGTTTTCTGACCTAAGTGCACATTCCCTAACACAAGAGGGGAGAATTTAATCTCACTGACTGGTGACTTGCTCTCCAGACAGATCTCCAGAGATGCAACCCATGATCCCTATTTTGGTTTCCTAGATCCCAGCTGGAAACAAGGAGCTCTAACACTGCTGGGGGCTCACAGGGCAGCACTCCAACCATTCACCCTGTTTGACCACATCACACCAGCTTGGTAGAACAAACAGGAAAATCTTCTAAAAATCATGGCCTGAAGCTATTCTTAACTACTCCTGTCAATTATCAGCCGCATTAATACATGTGATGTGCAGAAGAAACAATATGATTTTGAGAGAAGTTACAGATGCACTGAGAGCATACACTGTCCTATATTCAACTTTTATGTGACAGAGGTATCCTTACACACTCAGGTTTAGTTTCCTTTGATATTGTTTTTGCTACATTAGCCATAAAGAAATATCAAACTGGGGTTCCAAGCTATTACTGTAAACCAACATTGCACATTAAAAATGATTTATCACAGCAGGGAGTGCATTTGGAATTAAGAATTTTCCTAACTAGGACATGGAGCTTTTTGTAGTTTTAATTGCATGATGTGGTTTTTTCCTAAAAATAATCTGTATTCAGTGGCTCCATTGCCTAGTGGTAAATCAAGAATTTAAATAAAATTACAGGTTTATTAAAAACATGCAGAGGATAATCAACCATGGGTCTGAAAAGGCAAGCATCCTTTTAGCATTCTCCTTGGCTGCTGAGAGACAGGAGATATTTTTATGGTACTAATAATGACTGACATCTATTGAAAGGTAAATTACAGTTTATTTGCAAGTTAAAATGGCTTAAAAAGAGTATATTATAGTAGCATCAACTTGCAGGTCTTCCTGCTAAGGAAAACTACCATGCAATTAATCCTTTTTCAGCCACCACTTAAAATAATCACACAATGATAGAAGAATAAAGCACTTTTAGCCATGCTTTCAATTTTTCAATTATAAAGTAATGATGCAATTGCTGCTACTATGCATGACACCACCATCACCATTTGGTTTGGATGTTGCAGTCCCAGGCCTGAATGTCAGGGAAAGGCACAGAAAGACACACTTGTTGCAAGACCTACCTTGGATTTAAAGACCTGTGTAAGTTTTAGCCCGAATAAATGCACAGTGGGGAGCTGCTGTAAGTGTTTAATCAGTGGGATTCATCCCCTGTGATGTAGTTAGCAAATAACTGTGTATTCAGGATAAACGTGGTGTCTGGGGCCCCTTTATATTTAATGATAATGGAAAGGCATGGTGAGAGGGGAGAGGATTCCATCCTCATATATCTACATCTATCCACATCTAAGCTCACTGGAGGCACTTAACTCTAGACCAGATATTTGCAATTAACTTAAGTGAAATTGTGATTGATCCCCGTGACAGAGTAGCTTGACAGCTGCTTTCAAAACCCATGGAATGTGCACACCTAATTCCTGGCCAAAGAATCAAAAGGATAAGATAAGAAATGTATTTCAAAATAATATATTCAGGGCTTGAACTCGAAGCCGCAAGGTGAGCAGGCACATGGTTCCTATTAAAGAGGTTTAGGGATTTCCAAGTCATGAAGCTGGGGGTGGAGCAAGCACTTGTGTTTAGACACCAGATGATAATGAGGAGAAAACAAACTGATCAGCCAAAGTGGCTGGGAAACAGCATTTCACAACTGGCAAGGTAGCAGAAATCCTTGGGGTCTGCATTTGGATGGGACTGGAACAAACCACGAGACTCATCCTGGGAAGAGCACAGAAAGAAGGCTGAAAGGACAGGTAAGAATGCAGATCACTCTGCAGGTGACACAGGGAGATGGCACTGGCCAATGGCAAACTGTGTGGGAGGCAGTGAGCAGAAACACCCCTGCGTGGCCCTTTGGTCCACAGGGCAATTCTTACTGACAAGATGGTCACAGAAGAGCCTTTTGCTTGCCGTGTTCAGAAGAGTGAGATGAGGAAAATCAAAACCTACAGCTTTTCATCAGAACTCTTCTGGCTATTTGGCAACTAGACCCTAGAAAATTATACTCTTTGTATTTGTTTACCTATTGGGTCAGTCCTAGTTACGCTTCTCTGATGAGGATAGGAAGATCAGGATCAGAAGTGAAATTAATAAATGCAAAGTAAGTGTTTAGAAGAGTATAACGTCCAGACACTACTCAAGTGGCCTAGAGCCCTTTCTTGGAGAAGATGGATTATGAATTTGGATGTACCTTAGTGCCACCATGGACAGTTATTTCAGCCTGATATCTGGAAAAATGAGATTTGGTTTTCTGATATCTTAGCTATGATCTCAACTGCAAGATGCTGCATCAACTCCTTGCAGCAATGATCACTTCCAATACTCTTCTGAGGCTTTCCATCAAGAGGGTACTCCTGGAGTACGAGATCCCTCTGTTTTCCAGCACAAGGAGGAAATGGGTGACTCTTGCTGCCATCGGCGGTCAAGTGACAAGAGGAAGGTTCAGCTCCCCCAGGTCCAGTGTGCAAGGGAGATCCAACCTGTTCTTCCTCCCTTTTTGCTCACAGGATCTACACAGGCAGTCTTCCAGAGAGCTTGGGCAATTAAATAATTTCCTTCCAAAAAGCTTGGACAGTTAAATTATTTCACTCATTTAAAGTCTCTCCTCCTCAACAGTGTGGTTTAGCAGACTCACAAGCCTGTGGCTGCACATTGTAACTGCTCCCATCCCATCCCCGCAGCTGCTGGATGGACACCATGGTGGAGAGGTCAGTGTTCACCACACCTACGGGTTCATTTGAGCTAAACTTCTGCAGTGAAGTGGGTGATGGAAGCCCTGACGAGCAGCTGATCGATGATCTGAGCTGTAATAGTCTTCCCTAGAAATCCTTCCACCTGCTGCTCCTTCTCTTCCTCTTCATCAGACCATCCGTGGCGTGAGCTGAGGTCATCACTGTCTTTGAGAAGGAACTCCTAAGAGCCCTGGTGTGTGGCCAGGCTGAAGCTGAGGAGACACAACCACTCTGTGAAACCTAACCGTGTGCTGGGCTTAACCAGCTCCGAGGATCTTCCGTGCCTCACGCTGTGCCGGGCACCTAACGCACGTCACGTCCCTGCGAATCCCAGGCTTCTCCTCCCGTCCGTGCCACCTTCCCGCCTCACCCCCGGGCTCGGGAAGGACCTGCACGTGGCAAACCAAACCTCAGCATGCTCGGGCCCTGCCCCACCTCTGCAGGAGACAGAGGGAGGAGGCCTCCGGCAGGCACGCGGTGGCGCCGGGAGTGCGGCTGTGGTTCCTACCTGATCTGCTCTGCCTCTCGACTCTGCTGTGCCGACAGATTCCCGAGGGACTTCGATTCTGCAGCTCAAGAATGGGAGCAGCAGAATCTTCAGCAACAGATAGAGGGGAGAGCTGCCTAGTCATGCCTCTGTGTCTGCTGGGGCAGTTGCCTCCTGGCTTGCATTGGATGACAGATGATCGTGAGGCACCTGAGAAGAAAGAGTTTGCATCAGTTTTGTCTGGAAAGTCCCTGGAGGAACGCGGGGCTTTCAAACAGGCTGGCAGTGAAATGCATACAAAAGGAGGCGCACGGCAGAAATGCAGGTTTCAGCTCTGCTCAGGATAAAGCAAATAAGTGAGTAAATAAATACTTAACTCTCTCCCCCCTTATAGATAAAAAGGTGCTGCATGAAAACCAGTCTTCCCCCTGAAGAAATGCGAGCCCCATGCTGCAGTGTGTTCTCAGCCCCACGGCTCCGTCCGCAGGGCCTGCACAGTCAAAGGGATTTGTACTCACGTGGGCCCCTTCCTGAGCACTGACACTGAATCAGGCCACAGGAGAGGTCACCATTCCCCCTCAGGGTGGGAAGGAGGGCTGAGGAACCACTGCCTCCCTCAGTGCTGGGAGCCTCTCTAGAGGAGAGCTTCCTCTTTCCATCCTCCAGAATGATCCTTGAGATTCTTGTACAGAACGAAGTCACTCACAGGTCTTTTGGATGAAGATTTCTACTACAGGACTGAAGATGCCAATTTTAAGTGTTTACAGACATCAAATCAGAATCTCCACATCTTCAGAGAAGTTGCTTTCTCTTCCTCTGCTATGTGCAGACAACTCCAAGATGAGACATTTCACACGGAGGCTGGACAGAGGCATGAGGTGGCAGAGAAGACCCAGGTCCCAGAAATGCCAGTGGTACCAGATGAAAAATTTTCCAGTGAGTAGGAAACCATATTTAATGAGTAAGAGCATGAAGGGCTGGATTAAGAATCAGGAATCAACAGCAAGGAGTGCAGTGCTAGAATCAATCAGTGTGACTGGTGATGGATTGTGAATGGACTTCCAAATTTACTGAAGGTGTCTCTGTAAGAGGTCAACACACGAGCAGCACAAGAGAGTCTTCTTCTCCAGCAGATAGTCAGGATGACAGGCCATTCTGGTAGATATAAATGTGTGTTCATGGCCAGCTGAGATCACCCACTGCTTGTTTTGCAGCTGCTACTTCAACTGGTGAACATCTCACCTAAACTTGAGGAAGATACCCATACCCAGAGCAGCCACTGACCTTGCCATGACTTGGAAGAATTTAATAAGATAATCCCAACTACTTCATATTGAAAAGAATACAAAAACAGACACAAACCCCATGTGTAAAGTGCCACATGTGCAACAACTGTGGCAGAAATCCCAGAGGGGAACATTCTTTGTTTCAACACGAGCCATTCCAGTGCACTTTGTGCAAAACACATTAAACCCAACTACTACTTGAAAGTATATTCCAAAGCAAGTGCTGTATCCATGACTCAAGAATTGAGATAGGACTCTTGCCAGTGGGTTCATGAAATCTTCCATGGATTTAAAGGTGTGTTGGGTTCACCAAGTCTAACAAAGACCGATGTATAAAATACAGAATTATACAGAAAAAAAAGATAATCTCTCAGCCTATTTAGAGCCTGAAAGGTTACTTTTTACCCAAGTAGACAAGTGACTGAACCAGCAGCTGACCCCCTCCAGATGATCTTTCTCAAGATGCTCTTCCCTTTCTTCTCTGTCCATTATGAGGCAACTCTGACTCAAGGGGGGCACCCAAGTTTAGATTCCAACTGATGATGAAGTCCTACAAACCCAATCAATGCAGTAAACAACCCACACTCTAAGACAGCAGACACACAAACCCACTTTGAAAAGTTAAGATTTGCATGATGAGAAGCAAGCTGAGTACTTTGTTGTCTCTCCTCAATTTTTGATGAGCATTACTTTCTAAAGAGCTTTCTAGAGCCTACCAGATATTTTCAGACCTTTAAAAAGCTGTTCACCTTCACAAATTTACTTTTTAATGGAGGAAACAGTGATCTAGCAGCCATACAACTCCCTGCATGACTTTGTTCCACTCATTTCAAAACTCCAAGAGCTACCTCTCCCACTGGTCAAACAAGAATAACATCACCTACTTCATAAGACTTAGTAAACATCTTGCAAGTTACTTTTGCAAGTTTCACCTTCATTTGTCATCTGAAAATTGGTCCCAGCCTCCATGAGGTTAAGCCAATCACTACTTTTGGGGCAAAATGTTCAAAAAGGCATTTCTGATTTTTCAGGTCCACAACTTAAAGAGGTTTTATTTTCAGGAAGCGTTTGCTGGCTGCCTGTCCTTGGAGAAGAAGCCACTGAGGTGGCTGGCTCCAAATGATTCCTCATTTTGATATTCATAATTTAAAGAGATTTCATTATGTTGAAAGACACATGTTATGTCTCAATTCAGATTCATTTCAGAACAATATTCACATTATACTCAGCAGAAGTCTAGCAGGTGACATGCAACCAAAATTTGATGGAAGTTTATTTTTCCTCACGTGCAAAAAGAGCTCTGAGTTATTTGTATCTGATACAACAGAGAAGAATGAATCTTCTCCTGTGCATTGACAAACCCAGCAGGTGAGACCAAAACTGTAATTCAAGAGATTGCATTAAATCGAAAGTCACTGCTTGATTTACTGAACTCTTCTTCCCTTATACCTGAAGCAATCAGACAGTGCAGCCATTTATCAATATTTCATTGTTACAGCTAGAAAGCCTGGGACACCTCATGCTGCTCAATCTGAACATATTTTAAGGGTATCTGTTGATAGGAGAGGTGAAGAGATAAATGCTGGGCTCACTTCCCAAACCTGGAGCCAGCAGCAGGGACAGCAAATCACCATTTGCACAGCTGAGCAGTGAAACCTCCCAGGCGGGCAGTGGTGTCCCACGGGAGAGGCAGGGAAGGCAGAGCTCATGGAACTCTGGTTCTTTGTCTCACTCCACAACTCTCAGCTACCGAGCAGGGATCCGCTAGGTCCCTCCAAACTCGGAGGGATCAAGAGCAGCATTTCCCACTGAACTTCCATACAGGGAATCACAGAAGCATAGAAGGGTCTGGGTTGCAAAGGAACTTAACGTCATCCAGTTCCAACCCCCTGCCATGGACAGGGACATCTTCCACCTGACCAGGGTGCTCAAAGCCTCATCCAACCCGGCCCTGAACAACCACCCTGAGCAGAGATGTCAGCATGGGGTGGGGACTTCATACACAGTTTGTGGCTTTAGCAGGGATGAATCACAGGCTGAGAACAAAACTACATTTTGGGCACCATTTGCTATCTTAAGAGAATGCTACTGGAAGAGATTGGGAAAAAAACAAGTAAGAAAAACCTTGCTAGACTGTCAGATCTTGCTGCTAGAAGTGTTCCTTGGAGTTTGTAACTCAGTGTCAAAGCAAGACTCTGCCAATGGGACTGACCAAAGAGGAAAGGGAGAAATGGAAAATACTTTACATTATTGTATCCGGCACATCTTAATGTGCCAAATCCACCTGGATTATTTTTCGTTATTGAGTAAAAACAAATCCATGCTCTTTCCCATTTTTTTTATGATTACTTTTAGTTTCTTAATCTGTTTCAGCAAATCTATTTCCTCGCCCTGAAAATGCAGATGCTTTATAGCTTAAGAAGTAAGGCCGTTTCTCTGCACATGGAGATGGAAGGGAAACCACCAAGGGGAACATGTGGCTTTCCACATGACCCTAACAAAGTCTGCCCCCATCCTGCATTAATTATTATATACATATCCCAGCGTACTTCGATTTAGCAAGGTAATCATGCTTGTGACTAACCCAAACCAGCTGATTAATAGCACTCAAGTCCAGTCTTTCCACATTCTTTAACACCATTCTGAGTCCCAGCTGGGGGAGGAGGTGACCCCCATCTGCTGCTGCCATCGTGTCCACTCAAGCCAGGAAGAAGCAGCATACGCTGGTCCTCAGAAGCATTTTCACCAACCACCTGTAACCAATGCACAGCTCCCTTGCCCCTCTGAAAGATGCAATACATGACTTGTGGCTTTCTGCTCATGTACAGGTTTCCAGGTGCAGCTCACACAGTCAGAAAATGTGTCCTCACCTTGGCCAGAAAAATCCCTTCACTACTTTCCAGGGGGCTTGGAGAGAAGGATTACACTCTGAGGTTCAAAACCAACTCTCTTCAGATCATCCTCAAGTATAAGACATCTTTAGCATGTGACAGCAGCGCTTGGAATAAAAAGAACCCACCCATGCAATTTCATTTGGACAATGTTTCTGGTCTCACAGTTGCTACTGAAAGCGGATCATGGAATACCCTGAGCTGGAACGGACCTGCAAGGGTCATGGAGTCCCAGTCCTGGCCTTGCACAGGAGAGCCCCAGGAATCCCACCATGTGCCTGAGAGCATTGTCCCAATGCTCCTTGAGCTCTGTCAGGCTTGGTGCTGTGACCACTTCTCAACCACGCTCTGCCTGAAGAGCCTTTTCCTAACATCCAGCCTGAACCTCCCCTGACACAGCTTCACACTGCTCCCTCTGGTCCTGCATCCAGTGATTGCCAGTTAAATAATCAACACAACACAACACAGCAGCCCCAGAACTAAATTCTATGGCCAGATCATCTTAGGATTGTGTCCTTTTCTTTTCTTTTGTATCCAACTGCCCTGATGGAAATTTAGAACCTCTCAAACAGGTAACTGAATTCCCTTCCAAAAGCCATCTGTGCATTCACAACACTGCATTGCTGACACGAAGTGCTGGCTCATTTAGAGACAGCAACATCTGCCTTGATGGGATGCGCCAAAATACATTCTCTTTATTTGATTACACAATGAAATCGATGGTTAAATAGGTGATGGAAATGAGCTGAACAACTTCTGCATGTTATATTCCCAAAGCCCTGCAGAGCACTGGTCACCTCTGTCTACCACCATAGTCAGGAGAGAGAGCAGCTTTGCCAAAAGGCCACTCAAGGCGCCTACAATCTTCCTTTTACTCATTGAGTATTCAAATAGTCTCATTTTACTGTGTCCTCAGGATCTCAGCTCCTGATCTGTCATTGTCTCTGCACTGACAAAAGGATGTCTCCATTGCACTGCCACGGAAACAATCACTGGGCTTTGACAGATGGCTGGAGGTAGGAGTGGGTCTGGTGTGGTGTGGAAAATACGTCAGTTGAACGTTCCTGCTAAATTGGTTGCAGAGAAAGAATTGCCAGCGTTGCTCTTAGCCTGCAGTGGTGCCTGCAGGAGCGAGGACCCACCCTGGTGATGGACTCACTCACACCCCACGAGCCCAGTGGTCCCACAGCCTGTGCAGGAGCTCCCCTTGAGCAGCCACGTCCCCATTGGGAGCGCTGGAAGCTCTCACAGTGGAATTCTGCTCTTACTGGTGCACAGCAAGGAGAAGATGATGTGAGTTTTGCAGCCAGGGAAATACTGGACGCCCATGGAAAGGGGGTTGAGTGGAGCTGCTGCTGGGAGAGGTGAAGAGAGCAGCTTCTGTCCATTTTACAACAGAACCCCATTAGGTTGGATTAGCCACAGCTTTAATTGGATTGTTTGCTACTGTTAGCACACAGCTGGGAGCAGGGTATGCAGCACCATCAATCCTCAGTGACTTAGGTCCATTGCTTATTTTATCCCAGCCACAGCCTGTAAAATCAAATTCTGCCCTTCACTGCACTGGTGTAAACCCACAGCACGCCAGTACAACCAGCCCAGGGCTCTGGGCACACACACTGACAAACTCCCCAACTTTTAATGTGTTCAGAACCAGCAATTTGACCAGGGACGTGAAGTCATGATTCCATTTTACTAAAGCCAAGAAAATCAAGAAAACAAGCACACACGCTTTGCTGGCAGCATGCTACACAGGTTTGAGGAATAAGCATCTCTCGTTCAGTGAAGAAAATTCCTTTCAGCATGTCTCAGGCATTTGGAGATAATATTCTCCATTTAAACACTGCAATGGTCTCTGTGCATTGGTAATGCACAGATGTCTGTTCAGAGTGATGCCTTGTTCTTTTATTATTTGCTTGTTCTGGAAGTTTTCGTGTTTGAAGGGGATGAGAAGGTTATAGTATTTTTTTTTTTTTTGTCCTAGGGGAAAAGATTTTCAGATTATGATGAAAAACAAATGACTCAGTGATGGCGTACAGCATTTCTCTTGTACTATGATTAACTATTGTCAAGAGCAGAAAGCAGAAAAAGTAGATATTTTTGTTTTGGTTTACTTGTGACATCCATCAGCAATTTCTGCCAATTATCTCTTCAGTGTCTGTACACAGCCCTCAGTTCAGATCAGCAGACAGCAACTTTGCTTACAACTAGGAATCTCAACAGCTTCCACGTGTCCTCCCATCCTTGCAATAGAATTAAAGAAGAGAACTTAAATTTCACATCCTGTAATTCACTTAGTGTCTGATCAAGGGATGTGCCACTCTACATCCTTGCCCCTAATAACCCTTCCAGAGGAGCAGTTCCAGCCTATCCATAAAGGAAGGGAATCCAAGTTAGACAGCAAAAAATCCCCCCCAGACGTGCATCTCCTTGGCTTTTCTAAGTGGGAAACAGTTGCTAAATAAGATTGCTAAATAAGGTTGCTAAATAAGATGCACAAAGGCATCTCCTCACACATCCCCAGACCCCCAAGGTCGACCGCTCATCTCTGAGATGGGGCTTCCCTCAATAACTGCTCCAAGTTTGATGCCTCTGTGTGCAACCCTGCTAAATGCAAGCCTCTAAATGCATCCTTCTGCACATCAGCCCCATGTTCTTGTGCTGCAGAACCTGCTCTGAGATGGAAGCTCTTGTGCCAGCCAGCCAATGTGCTGTGCATGGTCTGCACCCAGTGCTGCGTCCTAAAGCCTCTGGCCACGGACAGCAGCACAGAGTGGATCCAGGCTGCAACAACCCTGCTGTGCAACACCTGCAGCTATTAAAAAACAACAATAAAAACAAAAAAAGACCTTAGCAGGAAGGATGTGAACATGCTACTGGGTGTAGACAAGCTGTGGACTGCCTTTTCCAGAGCCCTGAGGGTACAGGCCACTCCAGAGGACTCCTCAAATTCTATTTTTCTGTTCTGTTTGTACTGCTCTGGATCAAGGCCTTTCCTCAAAACATATAAAAACAATTACCAGAAAAACCCCAAATTCCTGTTCAAATCTTTGTTCCAGCTACATTTTATTGAAAGTATAGTTAAAAACGTGGAAATATTTTTTTCTCATGGCAGCATAAGTCAAACAGATGTATCACTGCCTTTTTTAAAGCATGGACAAGGAATTGCATTGATCTGACACCAAAAATAACATACCAGCACCAGTGTGGGAGTGTCAGAACAGATCCTGGGAAAGAGGCTTATTTGATAACATCTGTGGTAGAACTGGCACCTGGAATATGCATTTTGAAACACAGTGGCTGCTCATATTTGAAAGTTACTGGGCATGACAGCATACTTAGAGTTTGAAGCAATGTACAAGGGAGTGCTGCAAATGAAGAATGATTTTTTTATGTTGAAGTCAAAACTTTTGCAACACAAAATGACCTACAAAAAAAATATTTAGAACATCCATTTGGAGAGGAATGTTTTGGACTGAATTCTGCTGTCAGAAAACATTGATGGCCTCTCCATAGAAAAACAAATGCTGTGTTGAAATATTAGAATTAACCATGAGAGCTCTGGAGGCAGAACACACTGAGCTCCCATGGGGAGCAGATGCACATCTCCTCCCTCAGCACAGAATTTTTCCCAGGCAAAGACAGGAACAACACCAGAACTTAAAACCCTTTGTCTCCTTCCAGGACTTTATTTTAAGTTTTTGCTTACATAAACACTCCTTTGAGACCACCTCAGTGACAACTTCTGAGTGAGACCTTTGGGACTCACACATTTAAAGGGATATCCTTTGCTGCATCAGACTACAGGACTTTTTTCCCCCCCCAGATATACCTGATCCAACACCAATTCAAGCCAATCTCAGGATCAGACCATCTTCCCACCACTCCAGCACTGACTGAGCAAGATAAACACAAATAATTTGATTCAAAGCTGCACACCATCCCATAAAAAAACCCCTCTGCTATAAATTTTGCAATGAATTATATCAGATGCGCTTCCAATCGTTTTGCAATTTATACATTCTACTCCAAACCAAAAGGTTAACAATCTATTAAAAAGAAAAATCCTCTGAAAAATTAATCTTGACATTGCTAGAATTTGGTGACATTTCCAAAAGGAAACAGACATTCCCAGTTAAACTCTCACTTTTACTTTCATTGCTGTAACTCAAGAGTAGCTTCAATGAAAGTCATGAGGTTGCTTTGACGTGAGGTTGTTGTGAAAGGAATTTACACCCACTACAATCCAGATATCACTCATACGTATCTCATTAATAAATAATTACAATATAGCTTCTGCTTTCAAGAAACACTGCAATAAATCCAGGCTTGTTCATGGATCTCCCAAGATCCAAAAAAGCAGCCGTCACACTGACGGACAGCTCAGCAACACTTCGGATTTGTATTTGTATTTATTTCCTGCACAAACTATTGCCTCTGCTGGCTGATGGGTGCCTCCAGGGAGTGATTCATTCCAGCTCCCTCAGATACCATTCTTGGGAGGTGAATCACCTGCTGGAGGTGCCCAGCTCTCCCAAATTTCTCAGTACTTACTCTCATGTGGATGAGTCCAAGCCTGGCTGCCTCAGACTCGGGCCATGGCAGCACTGCAGTGCATTGAGGACATGCTTCAATTCCCTTGTCTGACTCAGAGCCTAACTGAGCACATTTGAGGAAGGGTGGGTTAAAAGAACATTTTCCAGGTAAGCAGCTGGGGCAACAGCAGGGATTTATCCCTGTATTGCTGCATTTTGCAATCCTAGGAGATACTCCTATCTCTTTTCTCCACTGCCCTTGAGGTAATAGCTCTGACAGGTCCCATCCCTGCCTTTCCATGATGGCATTTTTGGGATAGGTCTCCTCCATGCAGTGTCCATGCCACACACCTGGCTGATGCTGGGGAGTGGGGGCTGGCCAGGCTGAGGTGAAGACACGTTCTCAAAAGGATTTGGTGACTGTGGTGCCAGCCTGGCACACACCTCACATCCTTCCCCCCACCCACGTGCCAGCCCTTCTGGGCAGCTGTCTCTGCTCCATTTCCCTCCACATGAGCAGCACTTTTGACCACTAATCTCCAAGCACTGGGTGTACCTTCCCTACCAAAGGAGTCTTCTTGCCTGGATTTCACTCCACTCTCCAGGAGTCAGCAGATCCTGTGGTTTTATCAGGAGGTATCCAGGAAGCCACAAACCTCAGCTGTGTGAAAACTGCCCACACAGAGCACACTGCCCCCTGCTCTCCTCCCAGCCCGGGCCCACAGCCCAAGCTGCTCTGGAATCTCTTCCATGTGCCCCCTCATGCTTGGGAAAGAAAGGGGGGACAGATGCAGTGCTTTTGGGAAGCTGGCTGCCCTACCCCATTAGGATTCTTTGGGAATTCATGCTAAAATCTTTGCTGATCTGTAAAAACCGGCTGCACACACACTTAATGTATGGGTCCAGGATTAATTCAGCTTGGCCAGGTCCATCCCGAGCAAGAACCTTTCCATTTGCAGCCTGTTGGGTATGACAAGTGCTGTCATGTAGTCATTTCCAGTCTACTGCCCTTTCTTCCTATGAAGACTGGATTTTCCCTCCCTCAGGCACCCGGCAGTGCAGTTTTGACACTGCTCCTGCAGCCCAGCACGGGCAGAAGGTTAAGACAGGTGTAACAGAGGCACCTGGCAGCAGCTGGACTGGTGAAGCTGAAGGCAACCACAGCTTGTCTTAGACCCCTGTGAGGCAGGGACAATCTTTAATCCTCTGCATTCCCCACCAGGCGTGACAGGAGCCTGGTCTGAGCCCTCAGGAAATAAAGAGCAGCAAATCACCCCATTTTAGCAGCACAGCCAGCTCACCTGGCCGTAACGCTGCTCCTAACAAAGCAGGTGAGGGCATGAATTCCAATATCACACATCCTAAAGCCTGGTGCTGTGCACCAGCAATAAGCAGTCAGCTCCTCCAACTTCCCTTAAGGCGTTTTCCCCTCAAGGAAGAAACACCAGGTAACTACCAAGCCTGCAGAATTCTAAATATCACACACACAGTTCTGAGGAAAACAACACAAACTACTGCCTGGTCTATCAAACTCCAGCCCTGTTTGGAACTGAAGGCAGCCTGAGCCAGGTAGCTCAAAGAACTGGAAGTCACGCTCTGCTGACCAGCACTGGACCGTGGCTCTTGCTTTGTTTTGCTCCCGGATGAATTCAACTCACAAAAAGAAATTACATTTTCATTGCTGGTTGGCTCAAAGCAGAGACAGCGCACACACCTTGCAGTTTTACAGCTCCAGTGTCCTCACCACACACACCTGGTGGGAAAACAGCTCATTTCTGGCACAACACACAACTTCGGAAGTACCACGCAGCTCTTTAAAACATCTGACATTTATAATCTGAGGATTATAAATGCGAACGGTGCAGTTAAAGCCTGAGATTTCTATAGAAATTTAAGTCAAAACCTCAAACCTGAACATCAGGAGTATTTTTACAAAAGCTTTCCCTTTTGACCTCCGATTAATTACACCTACTGTAAATTTTCAGCACACTGACTTTTATTTGTTTCACTATCAGGGCAGTCAAATCTCCTGCTGGATATCACCACATTCCCAATGACTCTGAAGAGTGATGTGAAGTTGATGGGCACTCTTAAAGGAAAAGGCTCTCATGTCTGATAAAGAGCATACAAAAGAATTCCCAATTTCTATCTTGTGTTTTTTTCTGTGTCAAAGAATTGCTTAAGAGCTGACACTTCTGAAAATGAGGGGGAAAAAAGCAGTTTAAGGGGACAACTGCTACACTGAGATGAGGGACAGAAAGCATAAAAAAAGTTGGTGCCTCTGTCTTCACAACAAAAACAATGAATCACAAACACCACAGTAAAATACTCCAGAAAAGCCAATAACATTACATGGACCTAATTTCACATAATTTTAAAAGCCAGAATTGAAGTACAACAACTTTATCCATTGCTCACGTTTCATCATCAGTTTCTTCACCAGGAATCATTCGCACAGCAGTTGAACACAGGCAACAGAAATTTAACAGCCACTTATCCCAGATGACATTAAAGTGCTAAAAATGCTATCTGAGCATTACTTTAAAAGTACACACACACACACACACACACACACAACATTCCTGTTACTCTGCATGGAACGGAGCAGGAGGAGCATGCGGAGTGTACTCCTGCCTAGGGTGAGATACACAGGGGGGAAAAAAGGCATTTACCGTCTGGCACGGGCGAATTTAATTCGGGAACATTGTCAGATGGTAGCGGTGCCACTCTTGCCGAATGTTTCTTCATCCTCTGGAATTGCTCTCCTACTCAGGCGCTCACTCTGGCTTTAGTCTGCATCGCCCTTGGTCCCGAGTACTACAGCAAACACGGGGCTATGGCTGGTGGCTGGATGTTGTTCTGGAGATGCTGCAGGAGCCTATGAGTACTGATTTGCTGTTTCCCTGGGAAACCATTTGCAACACGTTCAAACAATGCTTGACCTCTGCCAACACTTCTCTTTCATTCAATTGTTGAGCGCGGCAGATAAAATATAAATATATCAGCGGCGGCGCCTCGCGAACTCGAAACCGTGGCAGCCCCTTTGCAGGAAATTGGGATTTCACATCAAATCTCTGCGCTGTGCTGGCAACGCAGACAGGAGATTGCTCAGACAACTGCGAGGGAATTATGCAATGCAATTTTCTGGTTCCTTACACTGTGACAATATACGGATGATTATAGCAATTATTTTAAGTAAACTTTGAATAATGGGACTCCTATAGAGCTGCTAAATCAGGAATGCCTTGGGCAAAAGAACAGGTGACATCCAGGTCTGTGTCTGATAATAAAGCAGTGGTATTGCAGGAGGCTCTTCTAACACCCTACAAAAATTGTCGCAACCAAGATAGATATAGAAATATATATATATATATTTATATGTAGGCTATGGCTGGTCTACATTTCTTCCTCACTTCCCTTAAGACAGCCAGGACATGTTTTGTCCCTCTTTCCCTGACACCTTCTCTCTCTTCTACTTCCTTATTATTACTATTGATATTTTTGGAAGTTGTTCACTTGGAGCAATGGAAAAGTTTCACTGAACAAACTGGTGTCAACCCACACAACTTCTGGAACTCTTAGAAGATCCCATCCCCTTGTGCAACCAGCACTGTGCTGGGACCTTCCTTTGCCAGGAAGTGGTTACTGACACCTCTAAAGAGCCCTGGCTCCAGAGCTCTTCACCAAGAGATCAACTATCAAGTCTTATCCAAGAATTTGTGGGGAAAAACCTTTACCATTTATATTCAAGATGTTTGCTATGGGAACAATGGGAAATAAAAAGGGAATGACCAGAAAGGCAGCTTAGCTCTACCAGAATCTGCTGGCAAAGTTGCTGAATTTTTAAGGGCACTAGTGTAGACCTTTTATCTATAATCTTTGTGCTTTTGACAGCAGCTAAGAGTGGAGATTCTTGGCCTGGGGCTTGGTCCTTCTTTCCCCACTATCCCACCAAAGAGGGAGAAGCCACTGGCTCTAAGGAAGGCCAAAGTGGTTTGAAAAGGATGAAGAATCTCTGGGCTAGAATCTTCCATCTTGGGCTTCCTCAAGCACAGTGCTGGGATCTCACAGGATTTACACAATAACGTGTTGTGCTTGGGGTATGTGTGCAAGGACTGGTCCCTTCCCTGACCCTCAAGGAGGAGAGGGGAGGAAGCAGAGTCCCAGCTGGATCATCCTCTGGATGCAGCCATAGCAGAGGAAGGCACCTGGGGAGAACTGTCCTGTGGTATCCTCATGGAAGAGGCAGCCTGTGACTTCACTGTACCCAGAGGGGTAGGAAGGGATTCTTGGGTCCTTGGAGCAACCAAGCAGGACATGATGACTTGATCTTGCCCTGCACATTCCTGTAAAGCTGCTCTCTTGTCCCTCTTTGGGGACTGAGTGGCCTCACTCTTCTGTTGGGGCACAGTGACACAGAAGGGAAGAGACAGTGATTAACCCTATGGAAAGGAGGGACAAGGTACCTCATCCCACTCCCACAGCCATCCCACCCAGTGGGACACATCGTGGAAGGAGTACAGGGAAGAGAAATGGTTACAGCTGCCTGGTTTTCCACCCAGCACGTCCTCTCCTGAAAGGCTTGGAGATCTCCTTTAGAATCTTCATTATATCCCTGGTGACTCACAAGGCTCTCCACCATGACAGTCTATTCCAAAGCATCAACTGCACTGCCTGGAGCTAACTGCCTTTTACTGCTTATCTGCATTCAGAGGATTTCCAGCACTGTGTAACAACCACTATTCCAAAGGAAATTATCTTCCCAATTTGCAGAAGGAATTTTATTCTCCTGTCCGAAGTGCTGAGAGTCAGCAGAGTTTGTGATAGAGTAATCACCAGTCAAGTAATTGCTGGCTCCACAATCACAAGGCTCCCTATTAATACATGTCTAGTCCTTGATCATTTATATAATATAAACAACATAATAATATAACACAGAGATTGCTTTTAGAAAACCATTTCTGCAAATAGGGGTTTATAATGGAATCATTAACGAACCTTAACAATGGTGAGGATGAAACGCATGAGACCATGTCAGGCAATTCCAGACATTTCTTTCAGACAATTTCAGCACTAACAACAGAATGTGACTGAATCTAAGAGTTGATGCCTTTTTTTTTATTCAAAGGAGAATCAGCCATTGTTTCAACACTAAGTCAGAAGCCAAATTCCACTCCTCAAAGCAATCTTTCAGATCTTCCCCCCAGCCATTTCTGCTTCCTAAAACAGTTACACAAGAAATGAAGAAGATACAAAACTGCTTAAAACTATGTAGAATTGGTACTTAGAACTTCCATCAAAGATTGCAGTTTGAAAAGCATCAGCTTCTCTGGCTACACAAGAAAGAGCTTTGGCCATCTATTTCTGCTCCTGCATTTCTGATCCTTCTTCTGTGCTCTCCATCTCTGCTTTACATGTGCTGAGGAAAAGAGTAAAATCATATGGAGTGGAAGAGAGAGAAGGGAGCTCTATCCCTCTTTCCAATCCATCCACAAGTGCAATGTGATGACTGACTTACCAGGATGGCAAAACAGTTACTCCAAATAACTACTGCAAGACCACAAGTCAACGTAAAATCCGCAGGCCTGTGCCACCTTACTCACTTGGTGTTCATGCAAGGCACCAGAGTGGGAAAATATGAGGGTTTTGTCCCAAAATTCAAGACTAAACTAAGTTTCCAGGTACCTTTACAACAGTTCTTTGTATGTTGTTGCCTGCTTCAAGTTCTGTGTTTTCAGCCTGGAACATGTTTTAAGTTTTCTTATTCTCAGGGTGATGCTCCTTATAATAAACAGTAAATAATAACAGCTCTGGAGCACAAGTCTGATGAGAAGCAGCTGAGGCAGCTGGGAAAGGGGCTCAGCCTGGAGAAAAGGAGGCCCAGGGGGGACATTCTGGCTCTCCACAACTCCCTGACAGGAGGGGACAGATGGGAGAGGTTGGGCTCTGCTCCCAGGGAACAGGAACACAACAAGAGGAGATGACCTCAAGTTAAGCCAGGAGAAGTTTAGATTGGATATTAGGGAAGATTTCTTCATGGAAAGACTTGTCAAACCCTGGCCCAGGCTGCCCAGGACAATGATTGAGTCCCCATACCCTGGAGAGATTTAAAAGATGTGTGGATCTGATACCTGGGGACATGGGTTAGTGATGAGCTTGGCAGTACTGGGGGAAATGGTTGGAGTCGATGATCTTAGAAGTGTTTTCCAATCTAAATGATTCTATCATCAATCTACATATCCAATTATTTTCCCTCAGGAGTCCCTGTTTGTCAAGGAATTCTGCAGTGTGAATCACAGCAGCATAACCACACTGTGTGAACGATGACCCAGGCTGCAGGCCTACACCCTCCACACCTGCTCCCAGTTAAGGCAAAAACTGATGGGACACTCACCAAAGCCCTGGAGACAGACCTGCACCAGCATTATTATAAAAGGAAATCCCTGAATAAGGCGTCTCAGGACAGATTCCTCATGCCAGCCAAGAGTCCCCGTGCGTGGAGGTCTCTGCGCCACATCCCGCTGGCTCCTCACCACCCTCCCTGCAGCACTCTGTGTCCCTGGGCTCAGCAAATATTCATCCCGACGAGGGCAGGGTGAAGCTGCAAGCTTGCTGGCTCACTAACCAGACAGCAAACCAGCCCTGGCAGCAGTCAGGACTGGGGAGTGCTGAATCACATCCTCTAACAAGCCTTGCACGCTCCCAGCACAGAGGGGCTGATGCTATCAAAACACACTCTGCTCCTTGGCTTACCCCAGCTCTGCTGGCACTAGCTAGTCATACATATTTCAGGGACCTACTGCACAAGTAAAAGTTATTTACTCTTCTCACTGAAGCTGCAATCACAGCTGGAGTTGAACTCCAGGCAATGACAGGTTTTCTGATCCAGAGAGGATGACAGGTGTGGTATCACACACCCAAGGAGGGCAAATCATCACTGCTAAAGGAAAGCAGCTGCACAAGTACATGGAACAATGAATTTCCATGTTGATAATGGGATCCATCTCACTGGACTTCCGATGCCAAAGTTTGAACCAGCCATACCAACATCTTTATAAAGTGAGTGGTGAGAAACTGGTAACATTAGAAGACAGCTCACAGCCTCCTCTCTTACCAGGTGTATTATAACCTGATATTAGTAACTCTGAAGGCACCCACTTCTTCCCTCTGGCTGTGATGGCAGTAATGTGACTTGGTCCCACCTGGTCATATGGCTTTTAGATACCCTGGGTTGGGCAGATGCTCCCAATGGGAAGCACAGTGTGTGAATGTGTGATAAAGACATGAAAGTGTTTCTTCGGCTTTAACTGATTTTAGAACAGTGCTCAGATCCCAAACTGTGCTGACTGCTAGTTCTGAACACCACTAGCTCCAAGATCCATCTAAAATCCACTTTACATATGCCCCTGCAGCCAGCAGGTCAGTCCATTCCCAATCACTAGACTGTAAGACTCATAAACATGACTTTTATTGGCCCTTCCAGGCTGAGCATGTGTTTTAAGATGACAAGCTAAAAGGCCATTATCAAGTTCATTTTATCCTGCTGGAATACAAATTAGATGCAAGATGCAGAGGAGACAAACAGTCAAACTGAGATCAAAGCAGATGTATCCTACAAAGGAATTTTTATGTACAGCGAAGTCAAGACTTCAGTTTGAACTTTTACTTGCTTCTAGCAAAATCAGAAGCATGCAGCAAATGCTCCTTGATTTGAACAACTCAATCCAAAACAACTTCCAAGGCTCACAGAGGAAAGAACCCTTCACCTCACCACTATGCCCACTCACGTTATATGCATTTTAAAGAATCAAACTCTGAAGTCCTTACTCTGTCTCAACCCTCACTGGCTTAAAAACTGTTGGATATCCCTGCTCAGCAATTAAGAATATCAGCAAAGCACTGGATTGCCAGGAAAGGGAGGGTCCTCCAGCCCCACCAGTGTGTGACACAATCACAACCTTGAACCTTGGTGCTGCCCTCAATCCCACTGTCCATGTCACCAAGGGTGCTAAACCAGATCCAAAACTGACCCCTCATAAGCAGGTGTGGTTTAATTGAGAATGTTCACATTGAAGGCACTCTACAGCCTCATATGTTTTCTTCACTGAGGCAAAATTGAACTTCAACCAGAATTTCCTGTATTTTGCAAATGCCAAGAAGTAGAGTAACTCTCTAAAATCTCACCTATGGACTGCAAGAAATACCTACTAAACCTGAAGCAATTTTAATACCCTTGGGGGTTGCATGTCTGTACACTGATCTCTGTTTCACATTAACATGAGTTGCTGTTTTCAGTAAATCAGCCAAAAACTCACTCTTTAATCCCCACCCTGATTTTGTAACAGAAAAACACATTTTTTAGCCCTCCCTAGCAGGCAAGTCCTGGAAATAAGATAAACAGCACCAGCTAAACATCCACTCCGAGATGACAATGTGAAGATGTGCTGCAGGACAGCAGCTCCCACACCACTGAAACCAGTCCAAAACACTCAGACCACCCACAGCCAGTGGTCTCTTGGCTACTGATGCCTTGGAGTGGCTACCTAGCACAGAGGCTAGACAAGATTAAAAGAATAAGAGTAGGTATTTATTAAAGGCCTTCAGCAGATACACCTTGGGCAGTCAAAGCCTCCCAGAGGCGTGACCATCGTCCAGCTACACCCAAGCTGGACGATGATCACGAGTTTTTCAGACAATTATAAGTTTGATCCATTTACATATCAGGGGTTAATCCTCCAATTACAGCTTCAGGTAATGAAGTCATATACCCCCAGTTTGCTCCCCCCTTAACTCACTTTTGTTTACACTTTTTGGGGCCTGAGGCAGCAGGGTGTCCTGGGATCTCAGGCCTAGAGGGATTGTTTTGTCTGACCAAAACGTGAAGAGAGTTACTAACACTTCACATGGAGTTTAGAGTTATGCACTAATGCAGTACAGGACTTGAAAAATATAAAAACTAAAATCCTACCAGTGGCCAGGTCCTCTGTCACAGAATGGTTTGAGTTGGGAGGGACCTTTAAATCTCATTTAGTCCAACCCCCTGCAATGAGCAGAGACATCTTCAACTGCATCAACCAGCTCACATGTTGGTGTCTCAGCCTAATGGAAGTCCTGCCTTGACCCTGCTTTATCCAGCTCCTTCCCCTCTGCCTCTGGACCTAAGAACATGCACCTGAAACCCAAAAACATCTGATGATTCCCCCACCCCCTCCCTCCACAAGCACTCAACTGACTTGGAAGTAGCAACATCTTCTGCTATAGTGCTTTCGGGAAGATTTTTATTTACTAAGTGATTTTATAGACCTGACAACCAGCGTGTCCCTGGGAAGCACAAGGATTAAATTTTCAATTAAAATAAACCTCAGATTTTCCTTAATCACGCAAATTTTGAAACATAAACCACCCACCCACAAGGATCAGGAGGTACAGGCTGATGTCTCCAGAGCTGGAAAAGCAGCTTCTTAGGCTTTTTATTCTGCTGGAATATGGAAATACCACACAGCAAGAAATACTAAACTTTCAATGCAATTAAAGATGGAAGGAAAAAATATTAATTGTGGGCATGGAGAGCAATTCTTCAATTTTAATAAAAGCCATCCAGCATTTCACGGAAACAGCAAATGTATCAACTTTCATGCATCTTCAATATTTTGCTGTTGTAAGAAGAAAAATATGGATGCACCACAACCTGTGACAGTGGAAGGCGTCCCTACCCATGGCAGGGCGTTGGAATGAGGTGAGCTTTAATGTCCCTTCCAACCCAAACCACTCTGTGATTCTATAATTCCAGGTTGACAAAAATATTAAAGAGTCACCTCCAGCATCAGAAATTCATTCATATTTACAGAAGAATCAGAAGGAAAGGAAAATTGCTCAGTGAAAAACCAAAAAGGAAATTTTTCCTTCAAGAGGAACTTTATTTCATGCACACACTGTTACTGGCCTCAGAGCCTCTGCCAGGCTGGATGGATCCTGCTGTCCTAATCCTGAAACACCAAGACAAAATGTGTTTAGTACCCCATCATAAATTTCAGCTTAGGGGCTTTACCCACAGCCAGGCATGGTGAAAAGCAAGAAACTCATGGGGGAAACACAGAAATCTCACCTGGAGCATGCACAGACCTCATTTGAGAAAGCAGAGCTCACCACACTCCCTACAACCCACCCCTCCTGCTGGAGGTGGAAGGATTTAGGTGATCTTTAAAAGGTCCCTTCCAATCTAAACCATTCTCTGGTTCTGTGATCTGATCATTTGAGAAGCAGTGCTGCCAAATGGCAAGGCCACGAGCTTCTGAAAAACTCAAAATCCAGGCATTCCCCAACCTCCATTTCAAACTCTTTCCACATTTAAGAGTTTAGGAGAAAGGTTCCTACTTCACCCTGGCCACTCTGGAACTCCCTGGCAGTAAAACACAGCCCAAGCAGACAACCAGTGCTCAGTCTGCTCAATAACAAAGCATAAATTGAGTATCCATTCCAAATATCCAATACAGCCCTTCCAGACAGGATAATAAAATCAGACGCCCAACACTTCTATTGTGTTTTGGTTTTTTTTTCCCAAGGAAAACAGCTTAGATGTAATTGCATGTCAGGTAATTATTTGCTTTCCCAATGTTTTATTAACAAAGCTGCCAGGAGTGAAATAAGCTGTCTCCATTTTCTGGTTCTGCAATTATGAAGTGCCTCTTCTTTACCTCAAGAGAGCATTTGAGTTGAGAAAACTTCCATTTTGTGCTTGTCATCGTGACTGTAGAGCATGTCAGCGTGACAGTAAATCACTCCTCATATTTGCTGTGTTTTGGGTAGCCAGCAGTTAATTAGATGGCTTAGGGCTTCTTTCAATACCATAAATCAGAATTGCATAGCAGGCTAGAAATCCAGGGCTGGCCAGTCCCAAAATTTAGCCACCAGCACGTTCCAGTCTAGGCAGGTTCTGTGGTAGGGGTAGCAACTTGCATCATCCAACACTGCAACCTCTACCACTCCAGATGGCATCAGAAAGTTCCTTGGATGAAGAAATATAAATAACTTTTAGGGAAAATTACAACATAAGACGAAATTTGTTGCCATGTTAGTGGTGTTGCATTACATTTCCCTGCCCTTCTAATTTTAAAGGGTGGCTGCAGAATTCCCAGAGCTTTTGAAGCAGGACCTGAAGCTTCAGCAAAGATGTGAAAATGGATGAGAGCTATCAGAAGTCTTAAAAAAAACCCCCAACACATCTGTGTGTGGGGTCAAACAACTTCAACAAGACAGAGGGGAGACAGAAAATCAGAGAACGGTTTGGGTTGAAAGGGACCTTAAAGATCATCTGGTTCCAGTCATCTTCATGTGCATTTTCCTGCCCAAAAGAAAGGATTCATTAGGCACGTCCATGTAGACAAGGCCAGGACCGAGAGGCTTTAACTGCATTAATGGGAAGTTCAGTGGGACAGCAGGTCAACTGTTCCACAAGGAGCACAGTGACCCACTAAATGAGATGATGTCACACAGAAAATTCCCATTGCTGGAAGATTTTCAGCCGAGGTTGCCTGGAATGATGAGGTGAAGTTGAACAGCTCAGAGCACGGAGACAGAGCAGGTCCATTTTCCAAAGGGTGGTCAGCCATGGCAACGGGCTGCTCAGGGTGGAATCACCATCCCTGGAGGGATTTAAAAGCAGTGTGGATGTGGCACTTGGGGACACGGGTTAGTGGTGGGTTGGCAGTGCTGGGGGAACAGCTGGACTGGAGGATCTTGGAGGTATTTTCCAACTTAAATCACTCAGTGACTCTGTGACTCAACCTCTATTCACAGAGCTAATAACAAAGAGGTGCTAATAATAAACACCAGCTATTATTAGCTGGGCTGACAAAACCGAGGGTGAAGGGAGCCTGCTGAGAGCTCAGAATGGGTGTCAGAGGTAGGATGTTCTGCAGAATTCCCACCACTGCATTCAAATCACTGCAGCTGGTGTTTTCCAATCTCTGTAGAACAGGGAATGCGAGACCACTGTTAAGGACAGGCAGGAAATGTTAGAAAAGCTGTCAGCAAGTATCATTTATTATTCATTATTTCTATGTCTTCTTTGGAAGGAATGGATACCTGGAAGTCAAAACAGCCTCACACCCACCAGCACCAGACACTTCATTACAGAAGATTCCTGAGGCAAATGTGAAGTCCTGGGAAAGGCTCTTATGGCAGAGCATCAGGGCTTCACAGGGCAGGACACAAGCACTGTGTCCCAGCCTGACACTGAACTCACAGAGTTGTAGCTTTTGAGGGACAACAGTGACCAAATCCCGATTCAGCTGCTGATTCTGTTTAAGGCCCTACACTGAGATTAATTTCCAGTAGCTCTTGAGAGTTAAACATAAAATCTACCTCCCCTTGGTTTCTGCTATTTTGCTTTAAAGTATTTTAATTTTCCACTTTAAGTGCTTATCTAATCGAAAGGTGCCTTTGCTCCTGCAAAATTCCAGCTACATCAATTTACTAATGGTGAAATAAAACCCCAAAATCTCAGCTGCAAGACATCAGCCCTCCTCCTCCACAGCCAGGCCTTAGAGATTCAATAATTGTGGTTAGAAAGGCTCAGCACAAAACATTTTCCAGCACCCACAGAGCCCCTCTGAAATCTGTGATCTGAGTGTCAAAGTCCATTTGTGCTCATCAGCAGGGAGGATGCTCATGTGTACCTTGTCCAGCAGAGAAATTCCATGCGAGTTTAATTCCCTCTCTTTTTTTGACCCTTGTAATTTGGGCCCACTTTTTGAAAAAAAAAACAAATAAAACCAGATGACAAATACAGCTAGTAGCAGCCTGAACATAAACAGTGCTGCAGCTCAAGAGAATTCCTTTGAACAGTAGCAACTTTTTGAATTTTCTGGGAGAAATTCTCTATGAATTATTTGAAAAAACAGTAAAATCCTTGCACTATAGAAATTAAAAATTTTGGTACTCAGAAATCTCCAACCTATTGTGAATGTTTCTTGTCTAATCTTCACATAATCCTCCTTAATACCTTTCAGTGTAAATCTCTGCTATGTGCAACAGCTTATTAGCAAGACAATAAAGATAACACAAGAAAAGTCACTGAGCAGCATTAGGGGCTTAAGGGAGGATTAAACAGTCGTGACACAAAGAAAATGTCGAAGCTGAGTATTCACCATAATTAGTCTGGCTCCTCACACTTTCCCTGGGTCAATTACTCAGGTCTCTGGATGGTCCTGTTGGCCTGTGCTCGGTGTGATGAGAGCAGACAGGACTCAGACATTGTCTCGTGACTGGTGATGGTTTTCCACTGTGAGAGAGGGACATGGACTCTGTTCTAAACATACACCACAAGCTGACTGAGGAGGGGAGACTGAGATTGGATTTTAAGAAGAAATTCTTCCCTGTGAGGGTGGGGAGGCCCTGGCACAGGGTGCCCACAGAAGCTGTGGCTGCCCCATCCCTGGAAGTGTCCCAGGTTGGACAGGGCTTGGAGCAGCCTGGGATAGTGGAAGGTGTCCCTGCCCATGGCAGGGGGTTGGAAATGGATGGTCTTAAAAAGTTAATTCCAACCCAAACCATTCAGTGATATATATTCAGAAAATGGGTAGTAAAAGTGAAACAGGCTTTTCCTGGAGAGATCCTGCATTTCTTCAGGATGATTATACCTCATAGTAATGTGGTTTTATGGGTACCTGAAATATCTCTTTCCCAGAGAGGAACTGGCAGCCCCATGCACAACAAAACTCTTCCAGGGGCACTTGGACAGCTCAGTGTCCCCACAGACATCCCCACCCTGGGCTGGGGAAGCAGGGACACCTCCACAGCGACAGTGGAGGCCCAGTCAGATCAGCTTTACCTGGGGGATACGGGAAGTATTGTTATGAAAAGTCTCCTCAGGTCCTCAGGCCACTCACAGAACTGAGTGGTGCTTCCAAACAAGGTGGTTCTAAGTGAAGCTGCTCCCATTAAGGAGTTCCCTGCTGCCTCCCAGTTCCCAGGGGAGTGATGTGCCCCTGCTTTCACTGGCTCCCCAAGCAAGGCTTTGCAGGAGCTGAGATCTGCACCAGCAAGATCCAGAGGCCATCCGGAGCCTTGAAAGGCCAGTGCACTCTACCCTTTTAAAAACCCACCCTGAACCTGAAACAGATTCTTACTCAATACTTAAAATCAAGCCTATTTACTGCCACAGAGCACGGTATTGATCTGGCCCTGGTTTAACTTGTCAGAGGTAAATCAGAGTCTGTGGCAGGATTCTGTGAAGTTACTGAAAAGCCCATCTCTCATTAGGGAACGAGCTCTGCCATCAGGACTCAGTCCCCAACAATTAATGTGGTGTTCCCCTACATCCCCTGCTAGCTGTTGGCACCTTCAAGCCCAAAATGACCCTCTGCTCACAGCACCTGATTGTCATGGATTATCAGAGATTATTTGGCCAGAGCAGGCCAAATAGACATTCCCTGTGAGATTCAGCAGGGGCAACACAGCTTTCCACAGCCTGTGGGACAGAGTTGCTCACTCAGCTCTTATTTCTAAACACCTAAGGAGGGGCTGCCCTTTTTTTCCAAAATCTTTCAGCACCTGTAACCCATGTCAGTGAACAGACAGGGTTTTTCAAGACCTTTTTTCTTCCCCCTGGTGACTGCCTGGCAATGTTTTGCCCCAGCCTTGCAGTAAGTCAGGGCACAACAGCTGATTTCCAGCATTTCTGAGTAAGCACATCATTTCTGAGCACCACATCCTGCTCTCTGCACCAGTGCACAAAAGGGCTCCTCCCAGTGACTGCTCTCTGGGGGGCATGGGGACCATGACTAATCATAGAATAACACAATCATAAAGTCATTAAGGTTGGAAAAGAACTCTCACAGAGTCCAACCATTAACCCAGAACCACTGTGTTCACCACCAAACCCCATCCACAGGTACCACACCCACATGTATTTTGAACATTTTCAGGGATGGTGATTGCGCTGCTGCCCTGGGCAACCTGTTCCAAATCCTGACCACCCCTTCAGTGAAGAATTTTTTCCTAATACTCAATCTAAACATCCCTTGGGACAACTTGAGGCCATTTCCTCAGGTCCTGTCACTTGTTATGTGGGAGAAGGAACCAACCCCCACCTGCTACACCCTGGTATCAGGAAGCAGCACCCCAGGGATAATGGGAATGCAGCAATGGGGTGCAGAGGCCCTGGAAGAGCACACAGACTCTTCTGCTTCCTCCAGATGTGTCTTGACAGCGAGAAAACCTTGCATTAGTTTTTTCATGCACATAAAATGCCTGTAGGCTTCTCTCTGCAGGAACTTGGTACTAATGCAGATTCCTGGCAGGCTCAGTTGGACTGAACACACCTTTTACTCTCTCAACCAAAACTTCAAGATCATGAAGAAGGGAAAAAAAAAAAAGGAAAAAGGGAAAAACAGATCTCCATGTGTCATGCTCACCTGAGCCTCCCCAGCTTGCACCGCTGCAGCTCACCCAGCAACTCAGGTCAGTATTCAGTGGGCACAAAAACTGCTCTAATGATTCAGAGTACCCAGTGAAGGTACCCTGAGGACCTCCAAGTCACCCAGTTCTGCTCGAGCTCCGTTACAAGTGGAGCTGGCTGACCTCCCTCACACCATGCTCCCATTTGAACAGCAGCTTTTCCCTCAGGGATTGTCCCACCAGAGGTATTTTGAACTGGTTTTACTCCATCATATGCCACCCAGGATGGTTTTCCCTGCTCCAAGGAATCCTATTCCAGGAGAGCTTCTCCAGCTCTCCTCTCCTGGGGTTTGGAGCAACTCAGCATTAACTTACCCAATCACTGCAAAAGGACGTCACAGAGGGTTTCCCTCCACTTGTTCTTTCACCAATCCTTTCTCTTTTACACATATTTCCCTGTCCCCTGCCCATTCCATTGTGGGATCTGGGGTGTTTAACCTGACTCTCCTGGATGATAAAAGCAATATATAAAAGTATAGAAGAATCTGGGGTTGCTCCGACCCAGGTGCAGCGTCTTGCACTTGGTCTTGTTAAACTGTGTGAGATTTCCCTGCCTGGATCAGGTAACCCCAGAACTGAGGAGTGGTGCTGAGCTGGGCTCTGATATGGGCAAAAGGAAAGTTGTTTTGAAATTGATCCCCAAACGATCTTGTGATGGCTTTGTTGGGGTAAGAGGGGTGCTGAAAAACAGGACAAGAACAAATGGCTGAGCATGCACAGCCCAGCCCTTTGTCATCATGGACTAAGTTTGGAAACTGATCATGAAACACAGCCCTCATTCCTTCCAGAGGAGCACAAGCTCCTGAGTTCCAGGCTCAGGAACTCCTGGTCCTCACCAGACCAGATCCACCCTGAAAGAAACCAGAAGGAGTGGCAGGAGGGGGCTGGCAACAGAGGAAACTTTCAGAAATCCCATAAGCCAAATTCAGCTTTAACCTCCTCTTTCTGTAATCCCTGCTTGCTTAAAGTAGCTATGTAAACACTCTTCCCAGAGAGGGAAAAGCTGTGTTGGGAGAGGGCTTGGGGAACGTAGACTGAAGCAGCTGCTCTTCCTCCAGCAGAGCTCGGAGCAGTGGAACAGGATGCCAAGTACTTGTCTTGGCATATGAGCACACAGGAGGCTTGGAAGGAGAAGTTGGAGGCTCTTGAGTTAGCAAAGAAAACCTGTTTTGGATACTGGTTCTGCTTGATACTCTGTGTATGTTCAGGTTTTGTAGAGCAGAGCCCTGGTTTACACAGCTGTAAACAGAGAAATGCAGCAACCACATCCTCTGAGGCTTTTCATCATCCTCTACCTGTGCCTTCCTAACCAGGGGCACAATTTAATTACAGAAGCACAGCTGCCAAAAACACAGTCAAAAGCCCTGAACTATTTCTCGTGGTGGCAGGTAAAGCAAGTATTTCTCTTTGCAGTGTCAACAGGCATCTATCAAGCTGGCCCCTCTTCTGTCATTCCTTCCCTTCCCTTCCAGCTGCAGCTCCCTCTTACTCTGCTCCCAGGCAATCAACACGTGGGGGTTTTTCCTAAAGCACAAAGCAAATTGAAAGACAAAAGTGATGTCAGCACTCTGGTGAGATTTGGCTACTTCTTCTACTTGCAGAGCCCTTTCTCCCAACTTATCCCAGAGCAAGATGAACCCATAAGGAGACGCCAGCAGAGCAAATCCATCACCTCCCTTGATGATGCTCTGTTGCACGAGCTGCCATGGCATGGGTAAAGTTGCCACAGGGGCCACTCTTCGATGATCTTCCTACTGTGTTTCTAGAAATTCCTGAACTAGAGAAGATTAATTGTTTCCTGGCCCATTTCCCAACACCTGCCTGGCTCAGCAGCCTTGGAAGCATGAAGGTGAGGGCAGGATGCAGAGCTGCTGAGCAATCCATCCTCTGGTGCTCAGCAGCGTGTGCTGAGGGCTCAAAACCAGGCTGGGGAGCACCGGGCAGGGCTCCCAGACCAACCCAGTCTCTCTGAGCTTTAACACATGGCACTGGCCACAGCAGAGTCAGAGAATGGCACATGCTCCCTGTGTCCCCAGCCAGGCCAGCAGCACTGCTTTAGGTGGCATTCGTGAATTCCTCCACCCCAGGAAGGAAAATACCAGAGCTGCTGTCTCCCCCAGCATTACCAGCTGTATTTTGGTTGTTTTGCAGCACGGGAGCAGCTCCCTGGTACAGGAAGCAATCCATATGAAAATCTGCACCTCTGAAGTATTTCCCTTTGCACTGGTGCAGTGCTGGCTGGAAATTGTGATTTCAATTAGCTTAATCACTGGGGTAATTCCCAGGTGTTGCACACTCTTAAAACACAAACTGAGCGCATTTTCAGGAGCACAACCAAGCTGTCCCTGTTCTGATTTGCATCAGTTCATTGCTTGTCAAAAATCAAAGACCAGGAGTTCTCTCTGTGGGCATTTCCAGTTGTGCTCATTAGTGTGGTAACCCAGTGCTCCACACTCAGCTGGACAATTTGATTTGAGCTGAAGACTAACACAGGAGCCACCACAGCTGTATTTTTCCATTTGCCTTAATTCCAGATTCTTATTTAAAAAATTCTCACTTAGGCTTCTGACTGAATCTTTGTTGTACTCCCATGGACAGCAGCACTTCCAATGACTGCAAGAGAATGGAGCTGGCACCACTTCAGGACCATTACAGGGAGACAGAGTTCTTGGTTACCTCCAGCCATCACTCGCCAGGATCATGCCTGCAGCAGATCTGCAGATGATATCCTTTCAGCAATGTTCAGATCAGGGTAACAGTTCCAGCCTGTGACCACATTTCAAAGTGATTTTTCAATTCAAGAACTTGCAATTTGTCACCACAGGGTCGTGAGTCCACAGTCACCCATTGGGAATCTCATATTACCCTTTATACACAGGAACCTCCCTCCCCAGATCCCCCACTTCACTCTGCTGCTTGGTAAGGCACTGACCTGGAACAAGCTTCCAACCTGTCCATGCCTTAATCTCTCCTCTGACAACACACTTGTGGAGAGCATGCTCTTCCATCCATGCCCAGGACCCAAATTTAAAAGTGACCTCATTTCCAGGAGTCCTGAGCGTCACCAATCCCCACTGAAATCAAGGGTAACAACAGGATTTTGCACCTTGGGAAACGAGGACAGGCACACTCTGAGGTGCCTGGGCACAGATTTAGAAGCGCGGTTGAAAATCTGGCCTGCTAATTCTACTTTCCAACAAACTGCTTCTTATTTATAGCTCAGACTGTATCAAGTATAGCACGTAGTATCCACCCAGGAACTGGGGTGAAAGGCAAGAATGAGGACAAAAATGCAAGAGGTGTTTAAAAGAGCTTTAAAGAAGAGAGGGGGAGGGAAAGCAGCAATTTTGTTCAAGTGAAAATACACTGGTTATTTGAGAAGAAGCACAGTCAAACAGACAGAGCAGGGAATGGACCAATGGTTAAGGGATGCAGAGCTCCAGACCACCTGGTAATGTGAGCAATGCTACTATCCAGAAAATGAGGTTGAGACAGGGAATATGGAAACTGGGTATCTGCAGAGTTCCAAGCACTGGTGATAGTGCTGGACTCGCCCTGCAGCTGATCTGAAGCCTCCAGGAAGCTCTGCTGATGGAGCTAATGCTTACAGAGCTTCACATAATGCAAAATTTGAAGGATTGCCTATTTATGACATGGAAGTACAGCCAGGTGAAATTCAAAATAAACAGGAAGGAATAAGCAGTGAAGCTCAACACTAGAACAGCAGGTGTAATTCCACACATCTAACTCATGTCCCCACAATGGCATCAGACTCAGGAACAAACACAGAATTATTCAGGTTGGAAAAAAACTCTAAATCATCAAGTCCAGGTGTTAACCATCTATTATTTTTAATCTGTACTCCCTGGGGAAGATGTTTTCCCTTCCAACTTCCTCTCCAGATCACTTAGGGTTAACCAGTAGCAAAGCCACCCTGGAAGTGCAAGCACAGCAGATGCCTGGTCTGCCTTTCCAGAGGCTCCTGTGCTCCCGAGGTTCCTTCTCCTGCCCATCCACACGTTTCCAAGCCTGGGAGAACCCTGCAGCATCTCAGGAGAGTCCACAGCTCCCTCTTGTGTCACTCAGGCTGGCACTTGTACCTGTGTGCTCTCCGGCCACCCCCTGCACCTGGACACCTGGACACCTGACCCCCGAGCACAAACACCCCTCCTGCACCCCAAATCCCCTGGGAACCTGCAGTACCTCCAACTCAAGCTGCACTCTCCTATTTTTCTTGCCTCCTGCTTGCACAAGGCACTTTCCAGGCTGCAAGGTCATGGATCAGCATCTCCAGGCAGTGCCAAAGGGAGCCGGGATGAAGTCAGCTTCCCACGGCATGCTCTGGGGCAGACACTGGATATATTTGTATCTGGATATATTTGCAGGAAGAGTCTGCAGTGCCATATTGCTGTAATTCAGCACCTGATGGAGCGGTTGGGTTTGGGTTTGCAAAGTACATTTGAAACTAGTCTGGGAGAATAGCGTTTCATACATGTTGTGAGCCTAAATAATTCATTATTCCAAAGAAAAGAGCAATTAAAAACAATATTTTAAGAGCTAGGAACAAATTCAGAGAGAGGGAGAAATCAAAGGTGCCCAAAACATCCTTATTTGAAGGAAAAAAGTGCTAATTATCCTGCTTTTTGCAGCACAGAGCTGTCAGATTGCCTGACCACAGCTACACAACTACAGTGTAATTTCACTGGCTCTCCTTCAGCGAGGCTTTCCACACACACACTCACACACTGTCCCTTTCTAATATTCCTCTTCAGATCCAGCTGAATCGTTGCCAAGATGCATTTGTATCCATTTTTGCCCATCTCCTCTCAGTTTAGAGCACTAACCAAGTGTTACCAGAATGTATTAAATGGCATTACGTTGAAAGGCAGCAACAGAAACAAAAGAGATTTACAGGCTGAGCTGTTCTTCACTGAGCAGACTGACTCTGATGGATATTAACCAGATATGAGTGACCATCAAATGAAACTCTTTGAATCACCTGGCCACACAGGTAAGGAACCCTGCAGCAGGAATTCCTATGGAGCATCCTGGCCTAGTGGAAGTTGTCCCTGCCCATGGCAGGTTCTTTAAGATCCCTTTGAACACAAATTATTTTATGACTCCATGAAAAAACAGACTTCACTAACAAGGCCAGACTTTAAACTGATATTAAGTGACTTTATTTTGCTCCATCCTCCAGAATCTCTTCTCAAACATGGATTATCCTTGCCAACTCTTTATTACCACAAGCTGTTTGTTATAGCTCTGGAGCATTTGGAAATTTCATCCTATTTCCAGGGCTTTATCACCTTCCAAAACTGCTCCTTTTTAAGCCAATATTTTTCATGCTGGCATTCAGCCTGGAAGTGAATTTCTTTAGAGAGTTAAAGTAAATCTGTTCAGTATTTTCTTTATGATCATCAGCATGCATAGCAGTACAATCTCCTGGTGACGTATTTAATGCAGAACTGTGCTTTTTGTTTTGCTTTAAAAGGAACTTGAGCCCAGAAGACAAGCAGGAGTTCTGGTGAGAGCAAAATCAAGACCCTGAATCGTACAAAATCAGGAGGCAAAGATGGAAAGCTGCAGCACCAGCTCCAACTCCCTTCCAGTGTACCTATTTCATCCCTGTGGCACAACAGAAGCAAGTGATGCATGCTCAGAAAAATACTAGAATGGGACAACACTCCTCCTCCAGGAAAGCTGGATATGACTTTCAGCTTTTAAATGAAATTTTACCTTGAAACTGGGATTTTACTTTTAAACCAGAATTTTTTAGGCACACATGCAACATGTTGGGCCACTGCCTTTTAAATGTATAATCATGAATGGACATGAGGAGCACAACCGGGGGGACACAGCCACAATTTGCTCCGGGAATTGTAACTGAATTCCATGATTTTGCGGCAATTAAAATATTAAATTATTGATGGAGTAATTTAAATGGAAGTTTGTGACTTGACCAGAGTCTCAGGAGGTTAAGTAATTATTTTCCTTTCCTTTTCCCTTTAGGAAATTTTAAAGGGTGCTTTTATTTTATTTCCTTTGCATAGTGCTTAGTCTTAGCAAGAAAGCTGCTTTAAACTGCTAGTGTTAATTATTCATACATCATGTTGAAATTCCCTCGAGTATTCAGCTGACACTGAAAATTAAAGTAGAAGTTTAATTATTTCCAGATTTAGGGTTTTTCACTGGTCACTTAACCACTAAAAACACTGCATGGGAGTTGTCTGGCTCTGAGGCTGATCACAGACACAGACTGTGTGAGCCAGAACTTGTAAGAAACACTGGATTTTCACCTAAAGAGAGGAACAACAAAACTACAACTCACCTAGAGCAGCCTTGCTGAAGGCTGAGAGCCATCCCTGGGGAAATATTTAGTGGGATGACTTGAGCAAAACTATGTGGCAGTTAAATTTAGACCACTGAGTGTGATGTGTGGCCAAAACCCCAAAGTAAACGAGCATTTCACGGATATGCAATTATTCGGTGGTGATGACATCAGTGTGACAGACTTCGCTCCAAGAGGTGATCCCAAATCCTACAGGTCACCATGGAAGTGAGGTGGAACACATTTCACCTCACCTCTGCTGCCTGCCAGCTCTCCAAGACATCCCTGCTGGTGGCCACCAATGCTGAGGGTATGGAGCCTGAGCATAAAAGGCTCAGCCACTGAACCACCTTCGTAACTCTCTCCTCTGATCCACCCCTGCTGCAGTCCTCAACCAGACTAAGCCTTTAAGGGGTCTTGAGGACAATGCCTGCAACAGAATTTCATGTAATTGGACCCCCCCAAAAACAAGTTATTCTTCAAAGCCACAGTTTTGAATGATAAAACAGGGCTAACAAGACACCTCCAGAGGTCACTCCATCCATTTCTCTGGTGCAGCAGAGGATCCACTCAGCTTTGCAGGAGGATGATGTGAGCTTGACCTGCTATTTAAACCCTCCTGAAGTGACTTCACAATGTGCTTGAGAGATTCACTGCCCTGCAGAGATAACCTAACTCTGCCTTGACTTTTGCTTCCTGTCCTGCTCCCAGTGGCCACCACAAGCAGTGCAAATTGACCCCCAAAGTCTGCCACCAAGCAGGATTTCCAAGCTTACCTCCAGCATCCCTCTGAGCTCCAAGCTACACTCCATGAGTGCATGATGAGATTAGAGCTACTCTCTCACACATGGCCACAGGCAGGATGTAGCTGCTCCCACAGCAGCAAGGCAGGGATTTCCAGCTGTGCTGCCAGGAGCACTGAAATGGATGTGGGCAATGGTCACACCGTGGATTTTGGGGGCAAAATCCAGGTGGGAAACGGGCACCCTTACATCAGCAAATAGGCTGGTAAAGTTTGACAAATGTAGCTCAGCTGATGCCGAAAGGTGTTTCCATGTAAATTAATTGGTGGGGGAGGGACACACTGAGCAATGTTTACACACCCTGAAGACAGATTTTCCTGCACGTAAGACATCCCTGAAAGCAGTGCTCAGTCTGCTCTGGCAGAGAGACTCTCTCCTCAGGCTTCTCCTTGCCACCTGGCTGGGCCTATCCAAACTTCTCTGGACAGAGACTGCCTGTGGAAAGGGTCACACAGCACAGCTCACACTGTCTTGCTGAGGCACCCTCAGCCTGTGGGCCGTGGAGGGAGCTGGGCTCCTCTAGACAGCCCCTTTGGGATCAGGTCTGGAAGGGAATCCTGCCCTCACTCATTTTTATGTGCTCGAATAGCAGCACAGAGACTCCCCTTTCACACACAGCCAGCTCCCAGAGACACCGTATTTCCTGGCCACTGTGGTTTCCACAAAGCCATTGGATTATCCTAATAGTCCCCAACAGAAAATCATAGAATGTCCTATGCTGGAAGAGACCCACAAGGATCACTGAACCCAAATCCAGGCCCAGCACAGGCACCCCAACAATCCCACCCTGTGCCTGGGAGCATTGTCCAAACACTCCTGCAGCTCTGGCAGCCTCGGGGCCATGCCCATTCCCTGGGGAGCCTGGGCAGTGCCCAGCACCCTCTGGGGGAAGAACCTTTCCTATTATCCAACCTAAACCTCCCCCTCACCCCACACCCATGATATATGTGAGCTTAGCAAACAGATCCCAGGAGCCAACACAACTTCCCATCTGATTTCTTCAAGGAAAACCTCAAAGTGCAGGGCTCTGCTTGTTACCAGGGGCTGCTGCTTCACTCTGCCTTTCATCATTAAGGTTTGAAGGAACCTTGTGGTGCTGCAGCACTGACAGGGATGTCTCATTATGGAAAGACTCTCCTCTGTCCTCACAGGAAGCCAGATCCTTGGGTAGGACATGGTTCAAGCCACTCGATGTCTTACACACAGACCCTCTGGCAGCCACATTACTGGGACAGTTCAGCTGGCAGAGGGACATATGGCATTTATCTGCTCCACAGGGCCTAGAAAAAAATCAGATAACTGATTCCTGAGAACTGCTCAGATCCACCAGTGGACAAAGCCAAAACCAGTCCAACACCATCACAGCTCAATCCCTTGGGAAGGAACTGAACACCAGCAGACTCGTGGAGATCAAGGCACCAGTAAAGTTATAAAGCATCACAGAGGTGCTGTTTTGTGAAAATACAGCTCCTGAACAATGTTAACCACCTACACTACTCCACTAACGTGCACACTGACCCTCTATTTATCACTGCTCTAAGCAATCTGAACTAAAGTCAGAGTGAACAGTTTCTTGCTGACTTTTCTGGCATTTGGGAAACCAAAGTTTATTGTCTTCCTTCCAGTTCTCCAGAGTAAGCAGCTCTGGTGCTTACAAGCCCTCTAAAAGCAACCATCTCTAGCAGTCCTGACCTGCTCTGCTCCAGGGCCCCAGCTCAAAAACCTTTCAGCTTCTGGATTCACTTGCTTCACTGATCTCTAAGCAAGGCAAGCATCAGGAGTGCATGAAACAGTGCCAGGTTAGGAAACTCTGATGCTTCACATGGTTTTTAAACAGGCATCAGAAGTAGCAGCTAACAGAGAAAGGAAAACGAGACCCTGGTCTGGGATACTTTTAATTATTTACGTTTTCTTCCTGTGGAAAAATAAAAAATGAATAAAACATTTCCCCACTGAAAACAATGGCTGTTCTGATATTCACCTTGCTGGATTTAGAACTAGGCCCCAAATATCTGGGTTTAATGCCAGCCAGTGTACCACAGCAGGCAACCAGAACTGAAGTGAGGCCTCAGCTGCTGCCCACTGACTTCATCACAAGCCTGTCCTCTTCCTCCTCCTGCACCAATGTCTCAAATGGAAAAAAAAACAAACAAACCTCACCAAAATCACCCCCAAAACTATTCTAGTCAGTCCCAAAAAGATACTTAGAGTTTAAAGTCAGTGTGAAACTTAAAACTGCCAGAAGAACAAGACAATTAAAGCAACACCCAATTGAACCCTGTAAAGGCTTGAAAAAAATCCCATCCTGACCCTCAGCACTGCTCTCCAGTGGGTCTCATGACAGGCAAGAGAGAGAAACTGCCTCTCCCTTGGCCATACACCCTTTTTAAAGCAAGAGGGAGTGCACCCCGCTAGAAGACTCCAGAAACTCTACTCACAACTCCCAATTCCAAAGAAAATCCAAATAAAAACACCCTGTACGTGAAAAGATAAGATAACATCCTCTGTACTGGAGGCATCATTGAAATAATGTGATTGCAATAATTAGGAGCACATCAGTAGGTAGCTTTGCAAGCAAGAATCTTTCACAGATGTCTCAAGGGATATTTTCTAAGCCAGGCTTTGTTTAAAAAAAAAAAAAGAACAGCTGATTTGGGAGCTGTGCATTGTGAAAGCTGAAATGGGGCTGATAGTCAGAAGATAATGGAACTTTAACTCTGGAAAAGGAAGAGTCTTTAAAGTGCAGCACTCCCAAATGACAAGGCAGTTTGAAAACTTTCCCATGTCCAGTCCTCTGCTCCCTGTAAAGCCATAATGAGGATGTCCCACTCCTGTGGCCATGGGAAAGTAAGACCCATCTGTGCCCCAGCCCCACATTCCAACTGCAGAGCACTCAGGCCACCACTCATCCATCCCTGCCAGAGAGTCCCAGCTGTGGGCACCACAGCCAGGGCAGGAGAGGCAGCACAGACCTCGGAGCTGTCCCTGCTCCACCCCAGGTCAGGTGCCTGCAGCCAGAACCAGATGCATTTTTAAACCAACTTACACAGTGCTCCACTCAAAACTTTATGGATCAGTGCTCCCACGAGAAAAATCACTGCAGTTGGGGGGGTGTCTATTCAAACCCTCCTGTTCATTAACTTCAGTGCTTAACTACTTCCAGTGTTGACTGAAGGATGAGAGCACCTCCCCACACGCCATTCCCACGGGTTTTGGCTCCTCGTGCCAGGGTGCATGGGAACCAGAAGGGAGGAGCTCCATGTTTGGCTGTTTGCAGGTATTTCGAGTTGACATGAACAACAACTGACAGGGAAGTGCAGGAGGATTTAAGGTTTCAAGTGCTTGGAGGGAGGAGGGGTAGGGAGAGGAGGATCAGTTTGGGGAAGGATGGGATGGAGCAGGAGGGTCAGAAAGAGGTGCCTGGCAGGAGCAGTCCCAGGATAGCCACACTGCAGAGTCACAGCTCATTTCCCTGCCTTGTTCCTCCTCTCTTTTTCCCCTCCCCTTGACAAAGATTCCTCTTTGGCAGGATTTGATGCCAATGTTTTCAAATCTGCACAGCTTTGAGCCCCGTTCCTCCAGCAATCCGAGGGCACTGGCCAGAGCCCCTCAGAGCAGGAAAATATCAACAGCCCCTGAGTGCTTCAGCACCTATTTACCAGTCCCGGAGACTCAAATGAGGTATCTGAGCTGAACAAACATGAAATATTTCCAGTCGTTTTGGTACTTTTCTCCCTGCTTTTCTATCTGTGGAAGCACAGCTAAGCATATGCAGAGCAGGCTGACAAATGCAGCACCAGGCGCTCCTCTCCCTGCTGTGGGGATACCACAACATTCACTCTAGTGGGTAAAATAAGGAAGATTTTAGGGTGATTATCCTGGAAGCAAAGGCCAGCCTGCTCAGGATCTTGTACACAGTGGTGATCCAGCTGAGAGATGTGTGAGTTTGCATTTAGCAAGGCTTAGACCTGTCTTAGCTCCACGTGGGTGGCCCTGTGCTGTACAGGCCTTGTTCTTGTGCATCCTGGCAAAACATGCAGCTTCAGTTTGAAAAAGAGAATAGAAAAAGACCCTCTAGTGTGGGGTTTTTCTTCATTATGGCCATGAGTTCCCTTTGGATCTGTATCTAACACTACGACCAACCAAACCCACCAGGCCTCTGCTTCAACACCTTTCATGTACAGCACAGTCAAGAGCACCCCAGGACAGAACTTTTGTGCTGCTCCAGATGAACTCCAGACTCCCAAGCAAACAGACTATATGATCACATATCACATGTCTGACAAGCCAGCACCCCACTGTGATAGCCATGGTCAAAAAAAACCCAAGTGGAAACACTTTCTCTTTCTGATTCAAAGCGTTTTGCATCAAAGAAGAAGAACTATTTCTTAGCAAGGCTTCCCCAGGGTGCCTGATGAAAAGCAGGAGTTTCAGGTCACTTCTGATGAAACAGAGTGAAAATAGAGAGTGAAAACATTCAGGAAAACTCACTTTTTTTTTAAACATTGCTGCTTGCTGTGGAAGTCACCCAGCCTAGCACTTCTGTTCCCACAGACAGTAAGAACAGAGGCACAAAGCAGAGCATCAGCTCAGCCCTGAAGAGCAATCTCAAGAGTTTGTCTTTGGGCATTAAGACTTGCTGTGGAGGTTTGGAGGCTCAACAGGAGACGAGGTTTTTAAGCAGAGATCTGAGAAATGAGCAGAAAGGATGTGGCTGCTCCGAGGATGCCTCCCTCCTGCCAAGAGCAGTGGAGGTGACAGTGTGAGGGTACTTTGTGGCAAGTTGTCTTAAGCAGGTACTGAAGAGCAGAGACAGCCAGGGTCACATGGAGGGGTCAGCAGAGCCCTTACAAAGGCAGGTATGCTGAGGCAGAGAGAAAAAAAGGAGCTAAAAAGAACAAAAATACAGCACCTGCACCATGCCAGGGCACTGAGCCTTGCTGCTGCAACTGGATTTTCTTACTCATACGGTTGTTAGGTTCCCTCTGTCTCTCTCTTGCAGAGCTCTAGCAGTGATGGATTTCAGCTTTAGGCAGATCATTGCTGACCAAGGTTAGCCATGTTCTCTACTACAGTTTTTTTCTTCCCCTGTGCTGCTCACATTGGCAGAACATGACCTTTCTGCACCACAGTCCTACACTCCTCCCTGTGTATCCCCCAGCTTCTTGCAGCCTATTTGTTCATGATGGACAAAATACTAACCTATTTGGCACGCCATGATGAGCTTCCAAACGTTTTTCCCTGACAAATCTGAAGCTGAAGCCAGCTGAAGACAAACCTCAGGGCTGCCTCTTGTCTGTACAGAGGTTAAAGCTTGTTCTGCTCTCTGACTGCGACTCTGAGGAGAAAACAGTGACAACTCTGACACTGCTGAGCAGAGCCCCTGTGCAGGCTCTGGCCCTGGCTCTGGCTGCTTGGTACATCTCTGCTGTCACACAGCAGCCACAGAGTGGCAGACAAGGTACCTGGAGAGCACATCACAGCACCCTCAGACAGCTGACAGCCTCCTGCAGCACAGCCCTCCCTGCCCTCAGCGCGGCCAGGCAGCGTGTCCCAGCCTTGCTGTGCTGCCCAGGGATGAAAGGGATCATTAGCAGGCCTGGGACAGCTCTGGCTTTTGCAAAAAGCACCTATTTGATGGGCCAGCTTTGTAGAACCCAGCCCTAGAGATGATGGCATTCCACCAGCCTGCACCCAACTTTGTAAAGCCAAGGCAGAACAGCTCCACTGTAATTGAAGAGCAGTGAATTAACACAGGGAGGCCAGAGCTGTTGGCAGCAAACCCCAAATCTCCATTTAGCTGAGAGCCAGCGACTGTGCTCTTCAGAGAGCAAAAGACAAGGTGACCTCCATATCATACAATCATAAAATCACAGAATGGCTTGACTGGAAGGGACTTTAAAGACCATCCAGTTCCAAGCCCCGGGCCAAGGGCAGGGGCACCTTCACCTATATCAGGCTGCTCCAAGCTCCATCTAACCTGGAACACTTCCAGGGATGGGGCAGCTACAGCTTCTCTGGGCACCCTGTTCCAGGGCCTCACCACTCTCACAGCCAGGAATTTCTTCCTTACATCTAATCTAAACCTCTCCTCTTATAGTTTAAAACCATTCACTGATCACAGGACTCAGCCTTGTACAAAGGAAAAGGTGGGGTGGTGGGGCATTTCCCAGGCTCCCCAGGGAATGGGCACGGCCCCAAGGCTGTCAGAGCTCCAGGAGTGTTTGGACAAGGCTCCCAGGCACAGGGTGGGATTGTTGGGGTGCCCCATGCCAGGCCAGGAGTTGGATTTGATGATCCTTGTGGGTCCCTTTCAGTCCAGGATATTCTGTGACTCAGTGGACTGAGCCCCTTTTCCCCATCTCACTGAACGTGATGTGCACATATAGGCCATAACCCAAATACCCTGCCTTTCCACTTGGAGTCAGCAAAAAGAGCTGCCTTCAAATAAAAGCCACATCATCTTCTGGGAAATATCTGTGCCATAATATGCATGAGCCAGAAATAGACACTTCAGGAGAAAAGAAACTGCCTCCGGTACCAGCCAGCTACTGTCAGTCCCCTGCTCCATCTCCTCTGCACTTTGCTTACCCACCAGTGCTTCCCTCCTTGGCTGTCCCACAGCAATAGGAATGGGCTGGAATGTGTTTCTCACCCAACAAACTTGATTCTATGCTTTAAATCGCTGAACTATAAATATTAGGAAAGATGCACGAAACCTTAGCCAGCTCACACTTCAGCACTTGTCTCTCAATGGGAATTTAATAGATGCCTGAACTTCTCTTTTCCAGTCACGTAAGGAGAAGGAGGGAATGCAGGCTGCTCGTTTCCACACGAGCACCATGAAAACACCAGGGAAGAGCCAGATTGCGAATGTCAAAACAAGAGATTGGTTCTGAAATATGGGGAGAAGTTCGTTCTAATGATCCTAGCAGCTTACGTACTTATGTAATGTGAAAAAAAAAATAAGAAAGCAACAAAATCCTTCTCCAACTTTCCCTTCGTTTGGTGGGGTGATGGCAGACGTGGTTTGCCTACAAAACACATCCCTGTCAGCCCAGTCCGAGGAGCTGGCAGCCTGCTCACAGCACAAACCAGGGGCTGCAGCCGAAGGGAGCTCGTGAGGGTTTTGTTTAGTGTCTGCCTCTGCCCTGGTGACTTTGTCCTAAATATATTCACCTCCCTGCAACTTCCCTGTCTGCTGGAATCGAATGCTCTTGGGGCAGGGGCTGTGTCTAAAATTCAAGCACAAGGAATGGTGCTCCAGCACAACACACCTCACATTTCAGAGACAGCCTCCCAGGTGCTACCACAACAGAGAGTAAATATTTGCTGTAATTCTTCAGCACCCTGGGATTTGAGCCTGTCAGATACTGATGCAAAAGCAAGTAAAAAAAACTGGAAGCCCCACAGGCAGTTTAGCTGATAGGCTCCCAGATTTGATCTCCTGTCCCTGTGGGAAGCCACTGAGCTGGCACTTCCAAAAGGCACTCAAACCTAGAGATGGCCCAGGCAGCTGGAAACAGCTCTGGCAGCAGGGATGGGCCAAGCAGAAGCCAGGGCTGGGTTTGGTTCAGGAGCTGAGTCTGAGCGCTGGGGAGCTGAATTGGGAGCTGACCAGTGCTTCCAGCAAGGAGGATCTGGCCCCTGCTGAAGGGTCACACCATGCTGCTGCCTCAGGACTGGTTGGGAAAATCATTCCTGAAAAGCAGCTTGTCCCTGTTCAGTCACGTGCCAAGGAGGAAAAAACTGTCCCGAGAGCCAGGGAGAGCCGAGGGACTCTAGGATAACACAAATCCAGGGATTTGAGAAGAAGTGACTCAGTGACAAGGTCAGTCATATACTTGGGACCAGATAACGTCCAGATGGCCAAGGCCACTCCTTGCACAGCTCATTTGGGGGTCGGGGTCTCACCCAAGATAGGTTGGGAACTTGAGGACCTTGAAATCAAAGCCAAGAAGGTCAAGAAGCTTTTTGAGCCCAAGCTAAGGATGGGGAAATCTGAATAACTGATGCCTTGACTACACTGGGGCAGTAAAGAGGGTCCTCAGTCACAAACCACAGCAGAGCCACACGACAGGAGGAAGGGGAGAGATCACATGTTGTGAACAGGACCTACCTTACTGGGTAAAATTCCAGCCCATTCTCACTGTTTCTTGTAAGCCCAGTAGCTCCTCAAATCAGGAACTGACCTGGGCTCACAGGACTCTGCAGAAAGAATTATTTTCCAAAATTATTTAAACTGTGAAGAGTAATTTATTTTTCTGTTTAAATGTTTTTATGTAATTTCTTCACTTTCCACCTAAGCAGTACCTTCCTTTTTAAAACACAACTTCAGAATATATTTAATTCATTGATTAATAACGGAGTAAATTAGACTCAGCTTTTGCTTAATGACCTAGCAAAGGCCTCGGAATTTGGCTTAATAACAGTGCTGCAAGGTCCTTCAGCTGATGAATTATAGCATAATAATTAACATCCTTGCAGTTGTCAGGCACAAAGCCTAGTGATGTACAAAGCCTCTGCACACACAGCATATCAATGATGCCAGTAGCCCACAGTCTGATGTGCTTATTGCTGTCATATCATAGCTGATATCCAGCATATCTGTAAAGTACCCAGAGACTATTCTCTTTTTTTTCACTTATAGAAACATATTTAAGCTCCAGAACATCAACAACAGATTTAATACAAACTGTTAGGAAATGAGCCCTCACATAGACAGTTCTGTCTCAGAAATGCATTAAAAATATAAATTCAAATTTTGCTTCCAGAAGAATCTTCTTAACATAAATCAGAGAGCTGTTCTCAGCTCCACAATTCTCTAGTCCAAGCTGATCTCAGCCTGACCTAAGCCAGAGCAATTATCAGCAGCATTAAATGGCTGCTCTAATTTATATGACCTGGTGTGGTTCTTCAGGGAGCACCCACCAGCCCAACAGAGGCATCCAGTCCCTGCAGGTCCTACCCAAGCAGCCCAGAGTATTTCACCCCTTCCAGCCTTTAACCAAACAGCCTTTGATAGTGTGGAAAACTCAGTTTTCAGAAAGAAAGAATAGCTCCATCTGGAAAGACAGAAATACAACACACTTGGACAAAGCCACGTGAAAACGCAGCCTGGAATCGAATTCCCTACACACGGCACAAGCAAACTGTGGAAGCAGAAGGCAAGCTGCTGACCTCCCTGAGCATTAGGAGGTAACAGGGGATTCCAGTGACTCCCCACTCCAGCACTTTCCAGGGAATACTCTTGGGAGCTGTGGGCAGCTGATGATGCCCAGAGCTGTAACTTACCTGCCAAAGCAAAGGACTTCCCTCACCAGCTTCTCCATTCCAGTTGTGACAGGGATTGCAGGAAAATCCACTGGGACCAGAAGCTCCTCAGATGCCACAACACCTGAGGTCTTTGTATCCTTGCACCTGGGTGTTTCCATCCCTTCACTGAACAGCACAAGTAAAGCCAAATGTGGCCCAAGTTCCACCTAAACTGCTGAAAGACCACAAGACCTATTCATCAATAAGAAAAATCTATCCCACCAATGCAGCCTAAGCTGTCTGGATGTCTGGGTACAGCCATAAACATTAGAGCAGGAACCTCTCCAAAGCCCTTCAGTTTCTAACACGCACCTTTCACTCAGATGCCAACATGTCAATCAAGTCTGTTTGAAAATCTGCCCTTAAACAATGAATGTGCCCATCTTCAATAAAAGAGCAGCTCATAAAGCCAATCTCAGCTGGGAAACAGCAGGATATGTGCCCTGGCTGGGTGGCCTCATCAGGTGTGCACCTCTGAGACACCTGAACACTGCTCTGAGGAGGAGGCAAGGGCCAAGGGGCTTTTGCAGGGCCTCTGACAACTGTCTGAGGTCTTCTGATCACTCATCTACCTCCTCTGAGAAAAAGAACCCATGAAAATGTCTGTGGGAAGGGGGAATCTAGAGCAAATGCTTTACCACAGAGACATTGAAATCCATCTGTTTTACTGAAAGCAGCAAAAAATGAGGAAGGCAATTACACACTTCCTAGAAACCGGTTCTGTTGGAGTGTTAAGATACCAGTCAAAGCTTCAAGACAAGGCTAAAAGAAGTGAAGGCTTGGGCTGTGACTACAAAACAAATTTTTCTGGCCAGGTTTTCAATCACCAGGTTAATGGAGCTCTCCATGGCACTGGTGCAAGTGCCCACCTTGGCTCAGTAGAGCAGAACCCATTCCCATGAGCAGCAGTGCCTGCCCCACCTTCTCCTGAAGAGAGGTTTCAATTCCAGAGTACAATTTCTGGAAAAAACAATTAAACGGGAGCTCTGCAGCAGCTTGAGCTGCCGGGGAAGCTGTCAGCCCTCCTGACACCCAAGCACAAGCCATCTCTCTGGCTGCCAGGCTGTCTGGCCAGCCTGGAAGCAGCCACCCAGTTCTTGCCTCGCCTACAAATAGGGCTCCTTGGTGTCAGCAGGAATCACAAACTTTCAAGGGCAGAGAGTAAACTTGCTGCACAGGCTCCACCAAGTACACGATGCCACACTGGTTTAGCTACTACTAAATTTATGCAACACCTGAAGGCAAATGGAGGATTCGTGAAAAGGCTCAAATTTGGAAAAATTCAGATGGTTTTGAATGCTCAAGACTGAGCTAAAGTATCATATCACAAAATCACAGAATCACAAAATCACAGAATGGCTTGGGTTGGAAGAGACCTCAAAGGTCATCCAGTTCCAACCCCCTGCCATGGGCAGGGACACCTTCCACTATCCCAGGTTGCTCAGAGCCCTGTCCAACCTGGCCTTGGACACTTCCAGGGATCCAGGGGCAGCCACAGCTGCTCTGGGCACCCTGTTCCAGGGCCTCACCACCCTCACAGGGAAGAATTTCATCCTAATATCTAATCTAAAAGTACTCTCAGTTTGAAACCATTCCCCCTTGTGCTATCTCTCCAGGCCCCTGTAAAAAGTCTCTCTCCATCTTTCCTGTCAGCTCCCTTCAGGTCCTGCAAAGCCACAATTAGGTCACCCCAAAGCCTGCTGTCCCCCATAGGCTCTCTGACTTCTTAACAGAAGTCTAAGGCATGAAAAAGATGTTCCAGCAGAGAAGGTGATCCAGCTTGGGCAGCCTTTGCTTCACTGAGCCCACTTTAGCAGAACATTTAATCAATCCACTTAATGCCAAGTGATGGTTTGCCTGCACATGCAGAATTGGGAGGACTTTGGTTTTAGGCTGGAGTGGTAGAACTTCAACCTGACAATGAGAAACAGCGCAGTGATTTAATGACCACATCATTTTGGCCAACACAGCAGTCTGCCCACAGTCTGCCTGTAAAAACAGAGCAGATGGTCCTAAGCTTTCTTGCAATGATTTTTGAAAGTTTTAAGTGTACCACATGGCAGACTTCAGGCCCAGGAATGGCTTTAAGGAAAAGACAGCTTTACAAAGCCTGCCTCAATGACTGTGGATGTAGTCAGGGAGTGATTGCAAAAGCCAGCACAAAGGACTCATAGTACTTGGTGAGGATGGGAGAAAATACCAGAGTTTAAAAGGAGGAAAAAACAGAGATACCACAAAAAGTCACTCAAAGGCTGATGAGAAACAGTGGAAATTGGCATGGAAGAAAAATACGCAATAAAAGAGGGAAATTGGAAAGGAGCAAAAATGCCAGAAGGGTGGGCAGGCACTGGAATAGGCTGCCCAGAGAAGTGGTGGAGCCACCATGCCTGGAAGTGCTCAAAAGCCATATGGATGTGGCACTTGGGGACAAGGGTCAGTGGTGGCCTTGGCAGTGCTGAGGACTAGCTGGACTCCATTTTAGAAGTCTTTTCCAACCTAAACAATTCTGTGATTCTATTACTCCAAGGGAAGGGCAGGACAGAAAGATGGATGACAGTGAACAGGGACCCCCTTGCTGCCAGGATGGAGGGCCAAGATATAAATCCACAGAGGAAAATCTCTGCATTCTCTAATGAGGCCTCAGAGGAGATTATCTGTGACTGTCTTCTGGGAAATGCATGAGATTATTCTGCAGGTACAGAAATGCCACAGTTTGAAGGCTTTTAGGAGCTCTAAGCCCTCAAGAGGCTTTCAATTAAGGGACTCAGTGTCTTTGAAGGGCATTATTTTGGCAGGATGCTTTGTAAGAAGGGACAAATTGAAGACCCAAAAGAATGTCCTAAAAAACTGACAGGTGATCAGAGACCTCACAGCTCTATCAGGTGCACTGCAAGAAGTCCATGGAGAATTCTGTGACCATAAAGTTCCTGTAAACCTCTTAGCAACAGCTCTGGCTCAGGGGTATGTTGGCTTCAAAGTGGAAACAATCACCAAGCAGCAGACACGGGATAGTTAAAACTCCTCAGAGAGAAAAATGCAAAACGTTTTCATGCTGCAGCACAACAAATGACAGGAGTAGTTTTTCAAGAAGAAAATGCTACTCTGCAGACAACAGGCTTATCATGTGCTATTAAGTGTAAAAATTAGTGTAAGATAGGCTGCTAACATCACCACTCAAATCCTTCCTTGGAGATATGCTGCAGCATAATAGAATTTCTCAAACCCCAGATAGGAAGAGCAGGCAGCCTTCTCTGCATGAAGATTAGCTAAAACCATGGCTTAATCTTTCATTTTGGACTGCTTAAATCTATGCTTGTCTTCAAGAATCCAGAAGGCAAAGTTAAATGTAGATAAGGTCACTGTCAGCACAGGCAGGACCTGAGAAGAAAAGCCACAAACCCTTGAAAGTGTCTCTATTAATGATAAATCACTGAAAAGTGTTCAGCCAGTTAAGGTGGCACAGCCTACAGCTGACACAGAGAAACAGCAGAGACCCTTCCTGGCTGCCAGCAGAGTTCAGTTTATATGGAAAAGTTATAGAAAGGGACAAGCAGGGACACCTTGGCCTTGAGCAGACAGTGGCAAAAGGGTTTTCCCAGCTTATCCTGTGGGAATAAACAGTGGCAAGCTCACAGAGCAGCTTCAGTCACTGAAGGATGAGACAGCACCCTCCAAACAGAACTGAGAAAGACCCAAGCCCACCAGGACCCAAAGGAGACAGACTTAGCTGAACGTGGTCATCAACAGAGCTGCCAGCCCACAATCACTCCCCATCTAAAGGAGGGAGGAGAAATGTTGCCTAACATTTGCAGAAAGCTTAAGAATATTCCCAAGATCACATGAGGAGCTTGTGGAAGAGCAGAGAACTGAAACCAAACTCTGGACCCGTTTTCAGCCTTAACCCCCAAATCACCCCTTGTCTCCTCTGCAAAGGCTTGGCTGGATGGACTTGAGATCATTCTCAAGCTCTAAATAGAGTACAGAGAATGGAAAATAACTTCCAGCACTGACAATATTGTCCCTATTTAGCTAACAAGTATTGATTTCTTCCTCAGCCACTCCAATGCAGATGAAAGCAACACAGATTTGGTTATTTTGTTTAATTCCCTGAATCCAATCAGTTTTACTGATGATATCACCAGACTCTGAGGAATGATTAGCCATGTGCTATTTAAAGTCAGAGAGGTGCTTACATCTCATTTTATTTGGGACCAGTGGGAGTTGTAGGTTGTGCAGGAAGTTTTAACTTTTCTTCCCTTTTTTTTGTTCATTGTTGACAAAGCTCTCCCATGTGAAGGGACAGATCTCTGTAAAAACAAGTTGTTCTCAGAGCAAGAGAACAGATGATGCCTTGTTCTTCTACAGATTTATCCCTTTTCTACACAAGTGCAGAAACACACTGCTTCCACTTCTGCCAGAGTTCCATCTCTCCAGGAAAGAGAGATCTGCAGGGTTGGGCACTGCCCAGGCTCCCCAGGGAATGGGCACAGCCCCAAGGCTGCCAGAGCTCCAGGAGTGTTTGGACAACACTCTCAGGCACAGGGTGGGATTGCTGGGTGTCTGTGCAGGGCCAGGAGCTGGACTCAGTAATCCCTGTGGGTCCCTTCCAGCTCAGGATATTCTGGGATTCTATGGTTCTGTGATCCCTCTTGTAAAGCTCCTTCCCTGTCAGTTCAAGCTGAAGGAGCTCAAGTGGTCATACACGAGCTGCAGCTGCAGTTTTCCAGCTGTGGCTGAGAATAACAGAAAGCAGCGGGGTAACACTTAATCCATGTATCATTTATTCCTCCTCCATAGGTAGATCTTCCCTCTCTCAATTCAGATGCAGTGAGCACAGAGCACTTGCCTGCAGTCTCACCAGTTGTTCACATCTGTTGAGAAGATGAGCTGTCCCAATTGAGGCGACAAGAAAAGATGACAATTTATGAACTGCCAATATTTCTGCCAGGTTTGCATTAAGCAAAAAGCCCCAGAGCCTGCAGGCAGGAGGGTCACGAAGCATCACTCCAAGCCTCACAGCCGAAGGGCAGAAATAAACTTCAGAGATTTTTTTACAGTGTTTACAATCCTCTGCATTTAAAGCCATTCCAATGGAAAATCCACTCTGCAGAGTGGATTTTCACACAAAGCAGAATCTCATTCAGGACCTTCTGCTTTAGTCCAGCTTTGGTTTTGTGTTGCCAAACTGAGGGCACAGAACCCTGATATCACGATTGCAAGTGACAGAGAACTGCAAACCAGGCAGGAATGTCTGTGTGACTGCAACATCCAGATCCACCTGGTATCCCCATATCCTATACAGCCTTATCTACCAGCCACATTCATTGTCCCTCTACAAAAACCCTCCCCAAAAATCTCTTCAAATGTCTGCTAACCCATTCCTCACTTCCAGTCAAGGGTACTAACACAGCCAGGGTCACCGTGGAAGTAAAGGCACGGAGCCCCCAGACACAGCTCTCACTGCAGCACCTCTGCAATTTCCACAGCATCCTTAAGGAACAGGGATCTGGACCACAGCACAGCAGAGGCAGAGCCATCAAAATTCCGTGCCCATCGCCACACTTCTTTCCAGCAATTGTAAATCCATTATCAAATACACTCTCAGACACAATCTGGGACACGTGTCTGGCACACATGGCGCCAGGCTATAAATAGTCAGATACAGACAATCATACTAGATGTAACAAAGATTATTTGATTAAGCTGAGGCTCTGCCCTGCTGAACAGCCTGTCATCAGTAGAGACACCTTGTAGGAGCTGGCCCAGAGCAGCACAGGCATGTCCCAGGAGCGGGAGGATGCTGGAGGGCTGCAGTTACACCCCATGCCTTTGTAGTCTCATGTTCTTTTGGCCCACATGACCAGGGTATTTCTAGGGTTCCAGTAAAGCCTGTATGAATTTTCAGTGGTGTTTTTTACTGGTCCCTACCAGTTTTATTTGGGGAGTCAGGAGTAAGTCACTGCTCACTGCTACACTCAGAAAACACTTGGCTGGCAAGCACCAGTAGGGAGCACTTGAGCATTTGCAGCTGGACTTCCTAGAAGGAAGGCACTATAAGGTCAAACCACGCTAAATACACATTATTTTCACTTTATCCAGCTTCTCTGCACAAACCACAAATGTTTAGCATCAGGGGAGCTGCATTACTCTTTTAGAGCTGCCACAGCTCATACACTGGGCATGAAATTGGAGCACATTCCCACAGCAAGAAGGCAGCAGGTCCTGCACTGCTGAGGTGACATGCAAAGCACTTCAGAGCACAGCAGCCCCAGCCTCAGCAGGGCAGCAGACACTGTTTAAATGCAGGGAAATCTAAGCACATGTGCTGAAACTGATGCCTTGTGAAGGCTGACCTAGAACAGAGGCTAGACAGAGTTAGAGAATAAAGCAGGGATTTATTAGAAGGCCTCAATGGATACACCTTGGGCAGTACAAGGGCCCAGCCAGGGCTACACCCAAGATGAACCCAAAATGGTCACAAAATGGATGACTGGTCATGAGGTCTCTCACTTTTATAAGTTCTGGTCCATTAGCATATTGGAGTTAATTGTCCAGTATAGTTTTAGATTATGAAGTCCCATCCTTCTTGTTTTTCTCTCTTCAGTCCACGTTGTTTATGCTCTTGGGCCTGAAATTTGGATCACTTGTCCTTGGTCCTTAGCTGGAGAAGGAATTGTTTTGTCTACCCACTCTATGAAGAGAACTTGCCATCCCCTAATATGAAACTCAGAAATACACACTATAGCAGTACAGAATGTGAAAAATAGAAAAGCTAAAACCTGAGGCATCAAAGCCACTTTTATATCATACCTGTGTGCTCACCTTCTCAGAAACACTGACAGACAGCAAGCTCAGGGCTTTGGACTTGCCATGGTCACCCACACACTCACAAACCCACACTGCACTTTTCTTCCAAATTAGATTCTCCACACTTTACCCCTACTTTGGTCAGGTGGGCAAGTTTTGTGAACCACATGTAGCAGTCACACCCAAAGGCTCAAGAAACTAGTTTGGAGTCTGTGCAGAAGAGGAGCATTTGAAGCCTCTGGACTCTGTGTGGGGAGTCCAGAGCAGAACTCCCACCACAGAGCTGTTCCCTGCTGCAGCTGACAGGGCAGCAAGCTCCCTGCCTGAGAACAAAATTAATTTTATATAAACCAAAGTACCTGCTGGGAACATCTGAGAACTGTGGTGCTGCCTTTCCTCTGAGTCACCAAAATCCATTTCTGAGGTGCTGAGTGATGTTCACACGATACAGATATTGTCTACTATCCAGTCATGACTGAAGTTCCACCTCTTGATTCCCAGCTGGGAGGAGACCTACTGTGAGTGCCTGGACCCTCAGCCATCCCAGTGGCTCTGCAATACAAAACTCCTGAGCTCCAGCCCTCAGCAGCCCCTGGCTGAGCTGTTCTCCAGCTCACAAACAGCTCTTGCAAAGCTACTTGATCCAGATGACCACATGCAGCCTTGAAAGTATAAAACATAGCTGAAGAGGTAAAGAAAAAATTAAAAGAATGCTTGGTCTACATATGCATTTTATGGGTTTGGGGGGGGAGGAAAGCAGGATATGGCCCATCTGCTTCTCCATATTTCCTCAGTACACATGCATGCAACCCACAACAAGCTGAAGCACAGGACTGACAGGGAAATAACTGTGAGAGAGTAAAACGAATAATTTGGGAAAACCAGAGATTATTCCATTAGAAATCCTGGCTTCCTCAGTGTTGTCTCCAGCAATGACTTCGCTTTGGTATCCCAGACGATGCAAACTCAGACTTTAGAATTTCAGCTGTGGATAAGCACCATCTTCTTCTTCTTCTTCTTCTTCTTCTTCTTCTTCTTCTTCTTCTTCTTCTTCTTCTTCTTCTTCTTCTTCTTCTTCTTCTTCTTCTTCTTCTTCTTCTTCTTCTTCTTCTTCTTCTTCTTCTTCTTCTTCTTCTTCTTCTTCTTCTTCTTCTTCTTCTTCTTCTTCTTCTTCTTCTTCTTCTTCTTCTTCTTCTTCTTCTTCTTCTTCTTCTTCTTCTTCTTCTTCTTCTTCTTCTTCTTCTTCTTCTTCTTCTTCTTCTTCTTCTTCTTCTTCTTCTTCTTCTTCTTCTTCTTCTTCTTCTTCTTCTTCTTCTTCTTCTTCTTCTTCTTCTTCTTCTTCTTCTTCTTCTTCTTCTTCTTCTTCTTCTTCTTCTTCTTCTTCTTCTTCTTCTTCTTCTTCTTCTTCTTCTTCTTCTTCTTCTTCTTCTTCTTCTTCTTCTTCTTCTTCTTCTTCTTCTTCTTCTTCTTCTTCTTCTTCTTCTTCTTCTTCTTCTTCTTCTTCTTCTTCTTCTTCTTCTTCTTCTTCTTCTTCTTCTTCTTCTTCTTCTTCTTCTTCTTCTTCTTCTTCTTCTTCTTCTTCTTCTTCTTCTTCTTCTTCTTCTTCTTCTTCTTCTTCTTCTGCTTCTTCTTCTGCTTCTTCTGCTTCTTCTTCTCCTGATATCTAGTAGGAGTTGAGCTCATACTACACACTTTCCCAGAGTCTCTGAGGAATTATTTCCTTACCCTGCCTGCTGCATGCCCAGAACTAGCAAAAAGACTACCTCTGAATTTTAATTCAAATGAGATTGCATTGAGTTTGTGTCTCTTTAACCTTCTGGATGGTCCACTAGGTTCAAAACTCAGAAGAGGACAAGATGAACACCACACACACAAAGAGACAGCAACCCTCACTGACTGCCTGGTGTACTGAGAAAATGAGTTCAAAAGGAGGATTATAGGAACTTGTGTCTGAAATCTGTGAATGAACAGCCAGCAATGTAAAGAACAAGATGGAAGGGTTAAAGGCCAAACCAGTACTTATCAACAACAAAATGAACGTGTTTTGAACTTGTCAGAAATGAACAACAAAAAGAATCAACAACAAGTAGATTCCACCACCTGTAATCCCTGCAGGAATGTGTCAGAATTGACCTCCACCTTCTTATCCAGCAGCAGTGAAATAAGAGAAGGGAAAGGGACTGACACAACTGATGCCACATCACTATCCTGTAGTAAAAACATCCATTATTGTCAGAAGAGAAGCTGAAGCTGGCAAGTGAAATGGGATTTTCTGTCCCCTGGAGAATCCCAAAGCAGCCAACAACATCACACTCATTCCACAACATTCCTCACTGGAGATAAATTCATTTTCTAAGAAGCTGCAAGTCTTCTGCAGGCAAAGCTTGCTTTTAGGGGGAGCTACTGGCTTTCATTAGCCAAACTGATATATCATCATTAAATCTGACACTTGAGCAAGTCCAGCTATGAAGGGCCAGGGTTATTTTTAAAAGGTAGTATTAACCCAGAAGAAGTTTATCCAGCAAACCACAAATGTCTTCAGGGAAAGTGGCTCAACTGCTAAGACCAAATTTAGCTGGAGAAGTTTCTGTGTTTCAGAGTAGGAGTCTTCCTTAGTGATTAATTAGTTTAGTGAAGGCTTAGTGAATTTTTTTTTTTTTTTCTAATTGTATGCAAAGAATTATCTGGCTTTATTGTGTTCATAATATGTTTGTGCAGCTCAACAAAGCCTATGTCCTGTTCCCTAAAATAATAGGTTGTATGCTTTCTTTCTAAGGACAACAAATTGAATTAAACTGTCTGGGGAGCTGAATTCTCTAGAGAATTTTCATTGGGGATTTAATTTGAAATATCGATTTTTTTGCAAGTAGCTCTCAATGCTTTTGCTAGAAATTGAGGAGAGAAGCAACATTCTGGAGATGGAAATTCATCTGTAGACAGTCACTGGCTAATTTGAGTACAATTCTGTAAACCAAGCTTTTAAAGAATATTTTAGGAAAAAAAGTCTGGTGACAATATTTGCTGGGGAACCCCCCTAGGCTAAGCTGTGTGGTCTGGGTGACATTGGTCACTGTAGGTGATGCCTACTCCAGTTTAAAATCTGCAGGACAGATCATGAGGAGCAGCTGAGGGAGCTGGGGGTGCTCAGCCTGGAGAAAAGGAGGCTCAGGGGGGACCTTGTGGCTCTGCACAACTCCCTGACAGGAGGGGACAGCCAGGGGGAACAGGCTCTGCTCCCAGGGAACAGGGACAGGACCTCAAATTTCACCAGGAGAGGGTTAGGCTGGATACTAGGGAAAATTTCTTCACTGAAAGGGCACTTAAACAGACTGCCCAGGGCAGTGGTGGTGTCACCATCCCTGGAGGGATTTCAAAGCCGTGTGGATGTGGCACTTGGGGACATGGGACAGTGGTGGCCTTGGCAGTGCTGGGGGAAAGGTTGGACTCGATGATCTTGGAGAGATTTTCCAGCCTAAGTGATTCCATGATGATTACTAGTGCTAGTTCCTACTGGTGTAAAAACTATTAATAAGCAAATGTCTGTTTTAAGAATGTGGGAATTCCTCCACAGTGAGGATGACAAGTGTGTCTTAGGTTGCAAAAGCAAGATGTGGCTGGGGGTGTGTATTCTATTGCCATCTGTCAGAGGTGGGGCAGTTATCTCCTGTCCATTGGGTCACCTGATTTTTATCACCCCACCCCCCCAGGTGGGGCAGTTTTCTTTATCTTTTCCACAACCAATCCTCCCTCGGGGAAATATCTTCTGTTAATGGGCCATGGAGCCTCCCTGCATGGCTGATAAAATTCCATCATCCCACAGGGAGATTCTCCACCCAGGGGGGAGCCAAGCATTCCTACCTGGATAGAATCTGAGATTTAGAACACCCCAGCAGCCTTTTCCCACTGCACTCCCAGAGGAGCAGCTTTCTCCTCCACTGCATTCCCAGAGGGAGCCCAGGCCCATCCACAGCACCACTGGAGCTTCAGAGGGAAACTCCACCCTTGGCCAGGATCCTGCTCCAGCAGAGCCACATCTACCCCTGCAGGGGAATTGCAGCCCCCATGGGATGGGGCTGTGCCAGCCCCCTGCCCAGCAGGGTGTTAGGGGGGATTCTGACTGTCAGTGGTTTCTTTTTTGTACCATTGCATTTATATTTTTGATTTTCCCTGTAAAGAACTGTTATTCCTATTCCCGTATCTTTGCCTGAGAGCCCCTTAATTTCAAAACTGTAAAAATTCAGAGGGAGGGGGTTTACATTTTCCACTTCAAAGGAGACTCCTGCCTTCCTTAGCAGACACCTGTCTTTGCAAACCAAGACAAAGTGCTATTCTTGGAATGTTAACACAGACTTGGAGTACTAAGAGAGCATCAGTCAAACAAAGTCTGCCCTTAATTAGTACAGCATGCAGCACACAGGTCCCACCTCACCGTGGGGTTTGCTTGGTCCACCAAACAATTAGTCAAGTTTTACACCAAAACCAGGTTGATTCCCACTAGATACTAGGAAGAGAGTTTTTGTACAATGAGGCCAGTGAGGCACTGGCACAGGTTGCCCAGAAAAGCTGTGGCTGCCACATTCCTGGAATGTTCCAGGCCAGGTTGGACAGGACTCAGAGCAACCTGGGATAGTGGAAGGTGTCCCTGCTCACAGGAAGGGGTGGGACTGGATGGCCTTTAAGGTCCCTTCCAGCCCAACCCAGCCTGTGATTCTGTGACTCTATGACTGACAGCACAAAGGACCATTTCTTCCACCAGACACTTGAGGCCCTGTGCCAGCGCCTGCCCTTGAAAACTGAGCACAACTGGAAACCAAGTTAAAGATTAAAATCCCAGTCTAATACAAGGTAGAAGTTAAACCCCAGCCTCCAGCCCTACACAGTAACAGTCCTTACACAAATCCAGTCCTGTGCAACCACCACACCAGTCCATTCCTCTGCAATGGATTCACTCTGTTCCCCTAATCCAGAACTGGCCTCTTTAGCAGCTGGCAGTAAAAAGAAAGTGCCAAGTCATCTATTTCCGCATTTGGGCATGATGAAAAGCACTTGAAAATGCTCAGCACTTCTGCAATAATTATAACAAGCACAGTACTTGTTTTGGGAAAGTATAATGTATTCTGGGGAGCAGAATCACATCAAAGAGGAAGCTTTCAGACACTTCAAGGAGCAGAATATGAAGACATATATAGAGAGATATAATTATCACCACGGTCACAAGTCGCTCTTAGGCAAGGATCACAGGAAGGAGAAGCAGATAAGTGAAGCATTGTGGACACAGAGCTAAGGCTGCAAGCTGATGTAACATCAGTTCTCTCTACCTGGATATGGTACAGGCTGGGCTGCAGCAGTGCATTTGCAAGATTTTCCAAGATTTTCCAAGATTTTCCAAGATTTGCAAGATTTTCCTACCTGAGGATGAGCTGTGACTATTGAAAACCCCCACTCATTCTCTTGGAACAGTGCCCCACAACCAGTTGAGTACCCCACAGGGCCCAGAGCTGGTCAGCAGCTCCAACACAACTAATCACATCCTTTTCAAAGGTGAAAATCCCTGTTCCCTACTGCCTAACCTTCTCGCTACACCCGGATACCTCTTCGGGTGTCTGTGTATGTCTGTCTGAAAGATGCCTCCACCCCAGCACCTGATGGGTGTCAGGGCATGTGAGAGAAAAATTCAGGTCTGCAATTTTGTCTGTAGCCCCAGGGTGGCCCATTGCAGAGGAAAGTTTGGCCAAGTCTTCATTGTTTAGCTGTCAACCAAACTAGGGATTTGGTTTAATCAGCATCAACAACTGCTCAGAAATCTCATGTGGGACATGCAGCAAGTCACAGATGCAACGTGGAATTGCATGAAAAACTACTTTTCTTTCAGTTTTGGCAGAATCTAAGAAATAGGTGGATATGGCCTCATTTGAATGTAAGAGGAAGAAAAAGTCTGGTGCACCCGAAAAAAAGGTGACACAAACCCAAAATCCACCTGAAAACCTTCCTTGAGTTTTTTTTTTGGTCTTTTGACTTCCAGTCACTGCTGGGCATGCTGGAGTCCCCTTGGCTCTGTCTCACATGGAAATAAGCAAATCCAGAATAGCAGAGCCAGCAAAGCCTGGCTCTTCAGGGTTTCCCACTCCACACTGGCCTCTTGCATCAGTTCTCTGAATTTCGGTACTAAGTAACAGAATTAGTATTGACTTGGAAATTAGTCAGTACTGTAATGGAATTTATAGGATCTTAATACAAATAATTGTTATTCCAGTTTGAGTATTTTGTGAATTCAAATAACCCCAAGATCTGTATCATCTGCTTCAAATGGAGCAATGGGGTTCAAAAGTTACTAAGGAAAAACAGACCCTCACCAACACAATATCAACTGCCTCCCAAGAAATCACACTAACATACAGCAAGGGGAGAAATTCTGACATTTTGCACGCATCTGAAGCCAGGATCTATTGAGAACACGGTGCAGTTTCTCAGATGCATTTTCTCTGTAACATTTCCTACAGCAACCTGGTATTTTCAGGAAAGAAGATTAAGAACTGAGGTCATTTGCTGAACACCAAGGCTGGCAGCTTTGTCTTGTTAGTCAGCCACAGAAATCCTTTGCCTGGCAGGGTGCAAGCACACGAGTGCCAAAAATGTACAGCAAAGATGGGGCAGTGTGATTTTACCTGAACAAGAGGAAGGGGAAAGTGAGCACAGAACAGCTACCAGCACATTTCCATAAACAAAGAGCTCAACCCACCCCAGCCTCTTCCCCCACATGCTCAAGGGGCTTCTTTAGGATTTTAACTCAAGGATTTTTTTTCTTTTTTGCCATCAAACCTTGGCTGTAGAGAGGTTGAGATGATGATGGCATCAGCCCAGGCTGAGTGCAGCACAGAGACACATCCCTCCATCCTGCCTGACCAGCAGCTCCGCTGTTTCCAAAGAATTTATGGTGCCCAGCTCCAGGATGAATTAAACCTCTCACCTGCATCCAATGGCTCTCTTTAGGGCAGGAAGGTAAATCCTGCTCTCCACACTGTTGCTAGCACTCTTATTAAAACTTTGCAACCTTCATGTTTCTAGAAGGCTGAGATTCTGCTCCAAGGAGCTTGTGAGACCCACCTGACTTGCACAGTTAGAGGTGAATTTTGCACTGTGCCTATTACTGGGAAAGGTCTCTCCATGCCCCACTACCTGCTCCTGCTCTTACTTCCACAGCAATCCTGGTTTTGCCTCCAGTCACCCAATCTCGACTCCCCGCACAGCTCACGGTGTTTTAAAATTGCAAGTTCAGAAATATGAAAGAAATGAAGAGAATATTTGTGGTGCCTTCCCCCCGCCCCCTCTTTCTGTGTTTGTTTTCTGCCGTTTGAGGGAGTTAAATCAGCACAACGCACCCAGAGCCTGTGCGGGGTGAAGTGGGAGCACAGAGCTCAGCTCCTGCAGCCTGACTCATGGTGCTCCAGTGCCACAGGCTGATAATGCAGCAAAAGTCATCTCAGGGTTTTTAATTTTGGGGTTTTGTCCCACAAGAACCTTCTTACGATGAGAACTATTCCTTTAAGCCCAGATGTTGAGTTCAGGGTCTCTCTGAGCACCCTGTGTACCAAATCCATTAAAATTTACCTGGAGACAGCAGTGCCCATTCCATCCTCTGCCATTCAAGAGCCCCTCAATGCTTCATCATCAAACATGGGCACTGCAGAGCCTGGCCTGGCTGGTACCACAGGCACCATGACATTTCCTTCCCTCTCTGCCCTCCCATAAAGCAGGATCCATCCTGTTCACACAGCCACCAGCACTGGGTACTCCACAGTCTCCTCCTCAGTCAGTCCCACTGCTTCACAGGTTTTTTCCCCACCAAGTCATGGGAAAGTATCTCCTGATAAAAAGCCAAACTCCCTTTTGTCAGCTTGAGGCAAAATACCTCTTGCCCTATCCACAACAGTCCCCAAGAACAATTTGTCCTGTCTTTCTTTCACACATTTTAAAGCTCACGTGTTCCTCCTCAGTGCTGACTCACCAGGACTGAAAAACCCTGAACTCCCGAACCCCTTGACACTCCTGGACACTGATGCCAAAAAAATGAGCCTGATGCTTCCCTCCACAGCATTCCCACCACAGGGCTGATGTGGGGTACTCAGAAAATTTTTTTGTGGCACAGATTCGCCCAATTAACCTCATGGGAAGTGTCTGTAAGGGGGAGGCATGGAAAAGGAAGAAGAGAAGTTTAGTGCAGTTCCTCATCTGTAATGTCAGAAAGACAGAACTTGCTCCACAGCATATCCTCAGAACATTCCAGAAGGAAAATGAGTCACTGAAGGAGCAGAGGCCAGTTTTGATAGATGGTATGTCCACAGCATCGAAACAGCCACAATGATTAGCAGTGCCATGGCACTCCTAAGATAAACAAGGACCTCATCAGAGGAGAAGAGAAATGACCACTGTGATAGCAAGCCAACTCTTCCAGGAGGAAAAATACATCAAGAATTTCCACTTCCTCACTTCAGCCATCCATCAATAAATAAGTCTTCTAACTGGGAAGCAGCAGAAGCAACTGCCTTTGACCTGATGCCATAAACAGGCTTTCAAATCAACCAAGCAACAATATTCCCTTCCAAAGCAGAAAGTCCCTCAGCATTTCTCTGCCACATACTTTGTAATGGCTTAGTCATCAAATCAGACAGGCCTTGGATAAAGCCAGGTGCTTCATGAGCATCTCAGCCACAGCTGGGCACTGACAGAAGGAGCTGCTCACCAGCAGTGCCACTTTTGGGCCTGTCACCAGCAGAGACACTGTGCCCCTGGAACCACCAGAATCCCCCCAACCTTTCCCCCAGCCCCTCCCCCCGATGCCAGTGAGATCCAAGGAGCACATTTCTCTTCAGGACACAGATCTGGAACCAGTCCAGCCCTGCTGGAGCATCTGCTCTGTATCTGCATCACTTCACAGGATCTTTCCACTGCTTTCTTCGCTGCAGAGATGAGAACAGTTAAAAAACCTCAGGCTCATGTCTGCCATTCTCCCTGTCTCGGCTCTCTGATTGTCACTGAAATAACCACAACAAAAACTGGAACAGAGATCCAAACTCTGCTCTCAGTGAAAGCATCTGCAGGCTCAGAATAAACTATGGGCTTAAGAGCTTTGATGTACCAAGCCCTAAATAATAGAGGTGGGAAGGGAACGGAGCCCAGAGCTCCTACAGCACTGGGAGAAGGTAAAGGAGACTTTGCGTGAACAGAGAATCCAAATGTAACCACCCTGACACATTCTTAATCAAATCGTGAAAAGCACTGCAGAGCAGGACAATGCTGGAGCAAAACTAGCAAGAACAGGGGATCAGGAGTGCTGGGAGCACAGCACACCAGCCCTGCCAGGGAATTCACCTGAGCATCAGCATCATAAAAGCACCCTGCAAGAGATCCTCCCTCTGCCTATTGAGAAGCAAGGACAGAACAAGTGAAGGAAGCCAGATGTTTTCTAGTCTCAGGTCACAGTCCTTGCTGATATGTTCATCAACAGTGGAGGGGAAAAAAAGAGAACAAGTTGCTCATTTTAGTCTCTCTTTTTGGCCATATCCTGGATGACAAAGTCACAAGTTAAAAAAATGAGGACACCTACATTCTAGCTCTCAAAGAAAGGCAGGAATGAAGCACTGCTTTTCCTGCCTTCATCTTTCAAGAACTTCCAAGGTATTTTCACCCCACACAAGTCCTGCTCCCTACCCACCACTGACCAGCAGCTGCTTCCCTCCTTTGATGGAAAGCACATCATCCTTGAGAGTCCAGAGGCACTTCAGATTTGAGGAGTGCTCATCCACATCCCACATTCCTGAGGTGAAGCCAATCAGCCACATGTGACTGGCCCCAGGAAGGTGACTCCAAGAGGCAAAGCAGAGGAGGACTGGCATGGATTAAACTACAAGAGGGTCTTCAGGCAAGCAGGCTGTAACTATCTAGCAAGGAATATTATATGGGACAAGGACTTCAGAGGTGACCCTGGCATCCATTAGGATGAAACCACATGGAGAAGCCATGAGATAGGAAAGAAAATCCTCCTGAAGTGCTACACATCTGTGAGGGACATCTCTACCAGACCCTGTGGAATGACTTTGCTCTGGAACCAGAATTCAGGTGGTGGTTTCAGGCTACAGCTCCTCCAAACAGGAACACTTGCTGCAGGGTTTTCAAGGTAGCACTGAGCCAGAATTTCAATAGAGATTCACAGCCAGCCATCCCTAGCAGGAATTTGCCAGGCTCCAACATCAAAAGAACAGTGAAGACAGGTGGCTCCTGTCTCTGAGGACACCTCACTGAGCCAACTCTGACATCACCTGGGCCAAGGCTGCTGTGGACAAATTATCCCAGCATTTATAACACAAACACCTCAGGGAAGGCACAGGGCTCGGTTTGTCTGCACACATGAGAATAAGGAAAAATGGAAATACATTTCAAAGGAGAACACACCATAACCTTAAAAAACCCCAAATCCTGTGAAATTTCCTCCCAGTCTGTCCAAAATACTTTAACAACAGTTCCTTAGTGAGGCCCCTACAGCCATAAATCCAACAGACAAATCCTGAGCAGAGAGGAGCGAGGAGGCACAACAGATGCCACACCAATCCGACTGCGTTGTATGGAAGCAAACGGAGGTCAGCTTCATTTCCAGGCACAGACAGGGTTATAGTATTATTCTTCCTTTTCCTTAGCAATGTGGGATGAATGTAAAAAGGGCTCCTGTTCTGGTGCGAGCCGTGCACGTCGCAGGGGACGCCAGCACAAAGGCAAGAGGCCAAGTGACAGCTTTGGAGCCAAGAGATGACAGAGATGACTTCAGCCTTTCCCGTGTCTACAAGCTGGAGCTAATTAACTGAGGATGGAGTGTGGGCCAGGGCACAGAACTGGCCAAGCTGCCCTTGGGCTCTCTTGCTGGCTGGCCTGTGCAGGGGAGGCAAATCCTTGTCTTGTCCTTGTGCCTCCCCCCTCTTCCCACGCGGGACAGAGGCTGAGGAGCTCCCTTGCTTTTCCCCAGGAAGCACTGAGGCCATGTCCCCAGCCTCTGTAACAGCAAAGAAATAATTAAGTAAGATAATAAAGCATCAAGCCCTAAATATAGAGAAAGCCTCACCAGGAAAGCACCTTCTCCAGCCCCATCATTTAAACACCCACAGCAGCAGAGAGTGGTTATGAAGCACTTAAAAGACCAAACACTCTGGTGGGCTGGGATCAGGATGGAAAACCTCATCTCCACAGGTAATTTTTCACTAAGTTATAAAGCAGGCAGAACTGCGACTTTGAATGAAAGAGCCAACTCAGCTTCCACTGGAGCTCCAGTGCTGCTGTGCCAGCATAAATTTTAATAAAATACCAATATAAATTTAGTCTTTTTACCCCTTGAAATGTTGCTCTATATAGAATGAGACTCACGGGCCTTTAAATAACAGTCTATTCAAGCATTACAATGAGCTATTTTGCCCACGTAAGTAGATACTTTATTCCAGCAACTTGACAATGATTCCAAGAGCTGCCTTGCCCTGCTCTGAGCCATAAAAGCCACTCCACATCTCCACAAACTGATTTGTCAGGAATGCTACTACTACAATTTCTTCTCTGGCCTGTTAGTCTGTGCCCTTTTCACCAAACTGAGTAGTCAAAAAGCACATCAGAGAGCACAAAATCAAAGAGCACATTTTTATTCTAAAGGAACCTATCTGACCCAGCACAGATTTCAACTGAGATCAGTCTGAGAGATGTGTATATTCCTTCATGTTCAACATGTGTGCCCAGTGAATTCAGCTCCAGAGCAGAGTCAAAGGCTCCCTCATTGCTTGCTGCAGCTGTAAGCAAGGTCTATGCTGCAGAGATGCATCTTTATAAGCCTATTTAATTTTAATACCTTTAAATTATGGCACTGGTTTTACAGCTGAGGTAGGAACTGACATTACCATTTGTAAGACATTTATTTCTAACCTGCTCCAAAAGGCTGCTTTCCCCATGAATTTCCACTGCATGCCTTTATAACCCATGTAGAACTTGGCTTGCAAAGTCAACCATAAATCAGTCACAGCAAACCTGAGGTGAGATACCCTTTTACACGAACACATCACCCTCTGAGTGCTGCACCTCAAAGAGGCAGAGCCTAGAAAACCCAGAGCTGCCTTATTTACAGCTCCTAGGAGAGGGACAGTATTTCAGAATTCAAAGTCTTGGTGGTTGAAGGAAAGAAATTGCAGTTTCCAAACGCAAGTATCAGCTGGTTTTGCTTCCTGCTGCCATTAATTCATCTGTGGGGTTTGCATGTTATGTGAGGCAGTAAAATGTTGCTGAATGACACACAAGTTGGCATCACCCCGTGGGGAATGTGCTGAAAATACAGAGTAAAGGAAAAGGGGAGAGAGCATGGCTGAGCAGAACACGGATAACCTCTCCCCCTCAGATCAGGCACACCAGTGATCTCCTCTCAGAATGGGAAAGAGGGATATGTTACATAAAGGTGCAGGTTTTTTATATCCTCTCTGGTTTCTCTCAGCATCCCCTGGGCTCCTCACAGTACCAGCATCGACTGGAAGGGAAGCAGGGAAAAAGCTTCTCCTGACTTTACCCCAAACGTGGCAGGGAGGGGAAATGATGTAAAGGCAAACAGAACTACAGAGGAAAGTCCTCAGACAGAAACCAAAACTACTGAAGCAATGCTACAAGCAGGGCCCACCAGCAGGAAAAGGGACAGGGCCTCCTGATCAGAAAGGCCACTTGGATCAACCACTGCTCGCAGCAGACACAGAACAGCTGTCCTGAACATCCCTGTGGCAGAAGGCAGCTCTGGCACCTCCCCTTGCTGAGAAGCAGCAGATTGTTTCCAGGACAGAGCTGGCTTTTGTGCCGACATCACAAATCCACTTCAGAGACCTGAAGAGGAACAGCTTGTTCTCCTGCCCATGGATTTTCACAAGCGTGCAGCCTCAGGAGCTGCCAGGCTGTGCTGTGATGGATGGCCTGGTGTGTGTCCAGCACAGCCTTTCTGGAGGACAGCAGGACACCTGTTTTCACCAGGACAGCTGCTAACCTGGAGAAGGGATGATGCAAGAAGGAGTGGCTGTGCCTACTGCCCACTTCCACCTTGTGCCTCACGCCATAAAGGCAGGAACACTCAGACATCCCATCTGAGCCTCTATGACTCTGAAATGAAGAGTCCTCTACACAGGTGAATCAGCTCCACGGATTTTAGGGAACACTCCTGACGTGTGGTAGCAGTATGGTAATCACTGCTGTCAATGTATTCTGCTCCCACATATGTGAAATAACCAAAACATGCACAGAAATGTGGCTGCTGTCAGTTTACCCTCTCTTGGTGTCAGATATATCCCACACTTGGCTCAGCCACAAAGGGCATCTTCAATCTCCTCTCAGCAAAAGGCACTGGAGTGACCTTGACAGAACACAGAAATTGATACTGAGTCTACGTGACTGGCCCAAACTGTTTAAATTTTACTCTGCAGCAGCTGGGATGTGATTCTCACGTGCTGAACCAGAAACAGACTGCAGCATTTGCTGAAGACAAGCCTTGCCAAAGGCTGCCAGGCTGGGAGGGACACTCCATCCCCTCCAGGTCACTGTGCTTTCCTACAACTAAAGAGTTCTTGGAAAGATTTCTCGCAATTTCAGGCCCAGTGTCAGCATCAAATTTATTCCTTTTAACTTGCAGAATGTCTCAGAGCATCACAACTCTATGATGAAGCTCCTGCCTTCCCCTCCAGGCCCTCCAAGCTGCCCATGTGATGGAGTGTGGCAATGACAGAGTAACTGAGGCTGGAGAGGACCTCCACGTGCTTGTCCAACCTGCTCAGGCCAGGGCCCCACATCACAGGTAGGTCAGGTTGCCCAGGACCTCACCCAGTTAGGTTTTTGATGGGATCAACTCCAGTGATCCCCATTTCAGCACTTACCTGCTCTCGTGGTGGATTCCACCCACCCTGATATCTGAAATTCCTAAAAATGACAAGTCTTGAGCTCCAGCAGCACAGCCCTAGCACCGTGGTACGGGTTATTCCCTTTGGTCAGAATTTCCTCTTTGACCTGAAGGATGTTCCTCATTTGTCAGTTCAGACAGAGCATTCCCCCAGGAATGCCATCCCTCCTATAAACTGCCGTCTCCTGGCATCTGCCAGCTGGAAAATTCCCAGCTGTGTTTTATGTGATAAATCCACTGCTCCCATCAGAGATCTGCCCTGCCTCAGCTGGCTGCCCTTCACACTGCACTGCTTGCTGCCCAGGACACAGTGATAAAAATGCATGTCTGCTACAGGCTGGAAAAGGAGGGGAAGTTGTAGCACTCAGTCAACAACATGGACACCTTCCAGCAGCAAACCAGTGCCTTCAAAGAGTGATGGATCACAAGCAAGCAGAGCCAGCTTCTGACTGCTCTTGCACTAAGGAAAGAGTACCAATAAAAATATGAAGAAAAATAAAGGTAATAATTTGAACTTGGCTTAGGCCATGTGTCTTATACGGACATGCAGGCAAAAAAAAAAAAGGAAAACACATCCAGGTAAATTGAGATTACACATCTGAAAGTTCAGGCTGAAAGAAGAGGTCAAGTTTTAACATTTTTGCCACCTAAAAGCAGGGTGTGACCACTGTAAGCAGCTCATCTAAAACACGTTCCTGAGTTTCACAGCAAAATTCACTGTACCCTCACATTCTCTATGAAATCAGGCACAAAGAAAACAGAGGGACTTCGAGTTAAGATTGCCAATGCAAACAACAACAGGAGCTGTAATCCTGTGTCTGATGAGTTTTCCAAATATAACCATATACCCAAAACCTAAAACTGTAGTATTTCATTCTCAAGATCAGCTGAAGAACTCTGAAGCATTTAGGTGGTGTAGGAGGAAGAAGACTACCAAGAGCACAACCATTTCTAAACCCCCTTGGGCTGACTCCAAGTACTGAGATAAATAAGAAGCATGGACAGATGCTAAATCCCTCCCACAGGCAGAACTCTGCTATTTGGGCAAAACTATCCCACATCATCCAGAAGTGTCAGAGGCGAAGGATGCACTGGTTTGCTGGCAGGGAACTTCCAGAGAGAATCACTGAGCTCCATCTCATTCATCCCTGGAAGTGTCCAAGGCCAGGCGGGATGGGGCTTTGAGCAATCTGGGATGGTGGAAGGTGTCCCTGCCCACGGCACGGGGGTGGAATGAGATGGGTTTAAGGTCCCTTCCAACCCAAACCATTCCAGGATGATTCTCTGATTTCACTCTGCCGAGTTGGACACTGCACTGCCCTACTCAAAGGGGGTGAATGTGACTCAACAAGTGCCAAGCTGGGGTGCAAGAGCATTCATCAGTCTGCACCTTTAGCTACTGTCCCTGCCTGGAGGGCAGACACATCTGGAATCTCTGTCTGACACTTCTTTCTCCTTGAATTATGCCAGGTTCTGGCCCCTGCGCTCCTTCCTCCTCAATGCAGAGGTTGGGAAGGGCTAAAAAGTTGGTGTTGGCCCAAAGCTGAGATGCTCTGATTTGCACAGGAAAACCCCCAAGAGCAGACCTGGACTTGAGAAGCCACTGCAGGAAATTTTATCAAAGACTGAGCTGGTCCAGAAGAGCATCAGGTCTGCAGGACACAAGAATGACTCCTGAGCATGGAATGGTCCTGAAGTCACCTCAGACATTCTGGAGTGCACCAGAGCCCTTCAGTCCATTCAAACCAGCACATCTCACTCTCCACAGGCAGCAGCATTGGGCCCTTCATCATACAACAAAAAGGATCCCAAGCAAAATGGGACATGCATCTGGTTTATTATCAATTAAAAGCAGGAAACTACAAATCACGCTTTAGAGCAGCAGGAGCAGAGCAAAGCCTGCTGAATGCATCCCTGGGAAACACTGGTACCCTCTGCAAAATTAGCCATGCTTCAGCAATACATTTAGTGGAATTATCTGAGGATCAGAATTACTAAATGTTCCGTGAAGGCCCTGGATTATTGTGCTGTGGTGTTGTGTCAACGAGACAGAGAAATAAAGTATGAGAAAAAATACCCTTCTTAGAGTAAAAAGAGGATTGTGCTCTCACCTGCCCCATTACTACAGCTCCAAGTAATCAAAAATGGATATAATTTTGCTGTTCCTTAATATGAAACAGTTCAGCACAAAATAGTGGCTTCTGCTCCAACCCAATGTGACAAATCCAGTGATGCACACACCAGGCAATCTACTTCGTTACTGTTTCAATAAAAATGATTTCATGGGTTCTTTTTTTCCTTCCTCCCCTGAGATGCCAGCATATTGGTGATTACTTAGGATTATAGCAGTGCTCATTCCATTAAGCAATCCAATGCACCAGGCATTGCTGATTTAGACATGCAGTTCCACAAAAGGCTTGGCACTGCTCTGTGTTTCCTAGGAAAGGTGGGGCCCAAAGAATGGGATGCAGAGACTGGGAAGCTCCCATCAACTGGAATGCCTACACAGCCTGAGGACTGAGATCCTGGGAGCAATTCTCTGCTGGCATTGATAGGAAAAATCTGCCAAAGTCCATGGAACGGAGTAAGGGGAAATTGTTTTCAACCTGTGCTACTGCCATCCAACAGAACAGCACAGCAGGTCCGAGGAAAGCAGTCAGAAAGTGGTCCCTGAAATAAATGCCAGGACATGAGGGCATGTTTGTCACCACTGTTCACTGCTGCTCAGATCTTTTTCCCATTTTTCACATGTTCAACACCAAATCAAACTCAATGGAAGAAGTCTTCTTGGATCAACGTATGTTACTGCACATCCAAGCCATCTCCTTCTGAAGAGAACCAGGAAGTTCCCACTAAAAGGTCAAGCGGAGCAATGCTTTTATACCACGTTTTAGTTCATTTAATCACAAGACAAGAACAGCTTCTTCAAATGTGCTTTTTCTAGAAAATATGCCTGTTTTATACGAGCCTAGCTGGGCAAATCACAGCGCTTTGTGCTGACCTCAGTATCTCTTCTACAGCCTACAGGAGATTATCTGCTCCAGCAGTTAAAGAATCTTCCTAAAGACAGAAAAACCTCGTCTTTGATAAACAAACACTCTGTTAGCATTCCAGCCAAAGCATAAGAAGTTCACTGCAGAAGCTGGATTGATTATGTAAGGCATTGATTCCTGCCTCACACATTTTTTTGCTCTATAATAAAGATGTTTGAGAGCCAGAAATTCAGCAGCTGCAGTAATAGATGGAAGAGAACTTACTATAACTAGCAGACAATCTGATCCCAAATTTGAATTTTTCTTTCTTTCAAAAGCGTAATTAAATACTAGGAGCTGAAATAAATCTACTTAATACACCCTGAATTATTTCACGCTGATATAAAGCAAATTCAAGGGACTGAGGAGAGATCAAAACAGAACCTTTGCCTGCATCAACCAAAATTGACAGCAACACTATTAAGAAAAGCACCACAGTAAAGCAAAGCAATAGTCTTAATTTACTGCTGAATCTTTCAGTTCTGTTTCCTTCCTTTGCCTTCCTTGGAAAGCGCATGTTTTATTTATGATTAGAGGAACTTATCCCTGAAGGGCATGTCTCACCAAGCTGATCTTTTAGGGGACAAAGTAAATTTAAGATGAACTTGGTCTGCTCCAAATTGCCAGAATCTTCCAACAGCCCATGAATTTCTATCAGGTTCTCTCAGTCAGTTGCTGTGTCTGGGTTATCGAGGAAGGAGCAGGCTCTGCTGCTGGGATTAGGAATGGTTTACTTTCACTCAATACTTCTTTCACCATCAAAGACTCCTTGCAAACATATTAACAGACTCCAGAGAGACAGGAAAAGCTCCCTTTACTGATAAACCAAGCCAAAGCTCTGCAAAAAAAAAGCTGAGCAAAAAGAGTTAAAAATCCATCCACTTGTCTTTGTCTGATTTCATCCTACACAGGATTTCAAGGGACAGATCATTATCAAAGGTACCAAACGCACTCCAGAGCAACAGAAAATAACACACCACCACACACGCCTCTAACTTCTCATTCCTTATTCAGCTGACCTAACACCCTTTCTAGGTCATCCCAGACTCCTTGGAACTGGACAGCTTAGGAATGTCAGCCTTGAATTATCCACCCACACTCAGCACACTCCTGTTCCACCCCTGGAGATCAAACAGGATCCTCCTCCTCACCCCAGCTTGCACGGGAGCAGTGGACACAGTCTCTTGAGCAAGCTCAGGCTTATATTTAGCTCCAAAGTACAGATCTGACAAGTGTTTATATTTAGATGGAGAGTCAATAAGCTCCACTGGAGGCTGAACATTTGATTTAATTGGCACCGTTTGCACCTATTGTAGAGGGATTCTTCACCAGCAAGGGCCAGACCTAAACTAATGTTATGAGGTTTTAACTTTTGTTCCACACCAAAGAGATGGATACGGAAGGAAGGATGACAGTGTATGTCTCAGTACATCACTTTGTTTGTCTCCTGCCTCCAGCAGATGAAAGGAATCCTACCCTTGCCTGATGACTAAGTAGTTCAAGGGAAGAAAAAAAAAAGAAAAGCCAAGGATTAGTCCTATGAAACTGCCCTTTCTGGAGCTAATCAAATCTTACTTGCACTAATTTGATCCTTATTAGACTTTTCAAGGAAGATTTTCCCCAGGCCATCTAAAAAATTTCTTTTTTCATTCTCATGCTGTTTGGAGGATGAGAACACATTTACATACAAAAAGCAAACGATCTCCAGGTTTTGCAGCAACCCTGAGATGCTGTTTGCACAGAAAATCCTCTGAAAGCAAAGAGACCAGGACTGAGAACCTGCTGTTGCCCTAAATGCTAATTTTTGTTTAGCTCTTCCTTCGAGTGTTTGTTCATCCCATTAGAGAATTCTTACAACTTGCAAGTAATTTAAGTCCCTGCCAGGACAATGCTGAGTCAAATGCTTCACTATACAAGGCACTTCTCTAAGTACCCTTCCAAATATTTGCATCAGACTTTACCTCCAGCTTTCTCAGCTTTATCACACCAGCTTTAAGTTCTGCCAGCTCTCTCAAAAGTAAGTGAACACCGGAGTGTCACAAAACAGCCTGGCATGACAAAATGGAAATGCCCATCAAAAGCTACAAGAAGTTTGTTATGAGAGCCCAGATTTTCCCACATTACACAGCTCTGAGAGGTCTGATCTGTGAAGCTGAGAGATGACAGCTCACCATAGCTCCAACTTGTCATCTCAGGACAGGGCACAAATACTTGTGGAATAAGGAATCACACAAGAAAATATTCCAAGCACGAAGAATCAACTCAAGCTCAGCTCTCCGAATTTGAAGGACAAGCAGAGGAAAAAGTGCTTCAGATCCTGCTATTCTGCAGGCAAGCATGTGCTCACACAAAGTCAGGTCCAAAGCTAAACCTCCAGAATACATTCTGGATAAAGTAACATCTCTCCTGCCCTGCTGCTCAACTCCCTGCATGGAGAGAAGCAGGTGAAAATTAGAAAAGAAAAACCATCACAACACAATAACACTGTCTCTCAACAGCAGAGATATTGTTGGAAACCCACAGAGTGCCAGGCATTAATTAAACACTGCTCATTAATCAGGCATGGATAAAAAGCAGCTGTTCTGAAATATGGGCATTGAAATGTTGGAGACATTTCCTCCCTTCCCACCTACCTCTTACTCAAAGTGGTACCAAGGCCAGCATTAGATCAGGTCAGCCGTGGCTTTATCCAGCTGAACCTTGAACGCCAAGGATGGAGTTTCTGCCATTCCCAGGGACAGCCTGCTTCAAAAGAAAATACCAAAAATTCCCCAAACCAACCTCCCAAGCAGCAACTTGAAGGACAAGGGTGTTGACCTTTTTCACCCTTTTAAATCAGCTGTAGGGGTGCACTCCAGCTGAGGAACAACTTCAGAGGTTCTCAGGAGATGTAACTGCAGCTTGTAGCTACTGCAAACAAACAGAACAACAATGCAACAAACAGAGCAAGCCCACAGAGCACTGAATTTCTTCAGGTTCCTCAGCTCTGAGTGACTGCTGAGAGACAGGGGAGAGGTTTGGAAGCTCTCAGCAGCATTTTGTATCATGCACAGGAAGACAATTCCGAGATTTACAGGCAATTCACAAAGATTTCAACAGACAGAATTCAAGCATCCCACTAGTACTGGCTTGCACACACACACAGTGAATGGTGGAGCCAGATCAGCCCAAAGCAGGCCAAAGCAAACACCTGGACGGCCCCACAGAGACTCTAAAAGACCCTCTCTAAAATGAAAAGTCACAGTTCAGGGCAGACTCAGTGCAATTCCTGTAGCTCTCTCTTAGCCATCACATCTGGGGTGGGGAAACATCATTTAGCTAATGAAGCTGTGAGGCTTGGCAGCATGGACTAAGGAAAACAGACATGAGAGCTGCTCCCAGTCCTATCCCTGCTGAGGGCAGCTTTGGGAGGGTGCCCCATCCTCCCCGCCACTCCCACCCTCCCACGCCCCAACAGAGGGGACAATTTCTGTATCCAGACACTGTCTCCCACTCCCCAACTGGAATCTCCATGTTTTTATAAAACAACTCACAGCTCACTACTGCAAGAACAAAACATCCCCACGATTCCATGAAAAGCTCCGGGTATTTTTCCTTCAAGAAGTTACTGGTATCGCACAAAGTGCAAACTTCTTTTTTATTTTTTTCCCTCTCCTAAAATGAGCATTTCTTAGGCTTTGAAGCATGAAATAAGCAAGCCCCATAGAGAATGGTATTTTTAGCTTCCAGGATCACATGATGTGCCAATGGATTCTGTCAGGATCATCAGTCTTGCAAATTTAAATTGATTGAAGTAATAAGAGTGCTTGGCAAACATACCAAGCTGAAATAAAAGGCCAAAACTTCTAATCAGACAGCATGAAGTAAATGCAGTTCTCTTTATAACACTTCTAAACAATTCATATTTGCTGGAAAAAAGCTTGCTGTGTTGCAAAATTATAAAGCATTTTTGTCTTGTTTTTTCAATTCTTTCATAATCGGTTAATTTTTTTGTCATCACTCTGTCCTTTCTTTCCAAGTGTTTATACAAATCAGTCTGATCCGCATTAAGAACTAATTAATTCAATATCAAAGAATAATTTCTACTACAAACAAACAGCTGGATCCTTGCAGTTATCCTTGCATTATTCTTATCCTGGATGGATGTGCAATGCAGTATGCAAAACAGACAAATATGTATGATGAAATACTCTTACAAGGCTGGATTTAGACTGATCAAAGGCAGCACAGCCAAAGAAAAACTTCAAAACTTCTCATCTTTGGTGTGGTTTTATTGGTTTTTTTTTTATTCACTGTGATCAGACTTTAGTATAAACCCCAATGGACAGAGATTTTCCATTCCCATGGCCAGACATCCATCACCATCCCAACTTTAGCTGAAGGTCCACACCTCCTGAGCATCCACAATCATCCCTCCTACAAGCACTGGAGAGGATTAAGGGCAAGAAAAGCTGAAGTAAACAAGGATAACTGAAAAACTTGTATTGGTCAAGATCAATGAAATTAAAAATGAAAATTAGCCAATCCGCATTGTCTTCTAGGATTTTAAGTTTCTGGTTTAATGATTCTGTGCTCTGGGATGAGATGCATTGACTGAAACACAAGATGTGTTTAGGAAAAAACAGGCAACACATGGGCCAGGTTCTCTCAACTGCATCAGGACAAACCCCCAACAATTCCATTAAAATCTGTGGGTTTTCACTGGGTAAAACCAAGGGGAAGACCTCCAATGATTGCCACTGCTGTTCATGAATTACAGTGGCAACTATAACCAGAATTTCTCATGAAGGATGGTAACTTCTTATATTTAGAATATGAAATCAAAACTTCATTCAGAGACAGGATGTCTGTCAACTAAATCACCTAACTGTGGTCAAAAGTAAGTGCTAAAAGCAGGTGAGTTATGGGCAAGCTCTGCTTGACTTCAGAACACACCAAGGATGAGGTGCTAGAACAAGCCCGGACACTATGAAACAGTTTGCATTTAATCACAGGGCTAAAAATAATTGTCCTCCCTCTCCCATTGATTACTATCTGTAAATATTCAATTTGAGCTAGCAATGACTTTCCCCAGAGCAGGAACTGCCCAATTTCTGTCCAAGCATGGGAGGCTGGGAGCTAAGCATGGTGTCCAAGTCCACAGCAAGCTTCAGGCATGAAATTTCATGTTCCATGCTAAGATCCAGAGACTGAGTCCAACTACACCCAGAGACTCTCCAGGGATTTCTCACAGCTTCAAGGAAAATTGACTGCTGTACTATGGTTTTAATACATTTGCATTAAAATTATATTACAATGGATGTCTTGGTTTATCTAGCAAACGTTAGACTATATAATAATGGATATTTGTATATAAGATAATACAAAAATAAAGGAGGTCAGATTAACCTTAATTGTCCCTTCTGGCCTTAAAAACATCTATCAGTCACAAGGCTTTAGGAACACTTACACAGACCCAGCTGACCCAGCTGCCAGACAAACCCAATCAAGGAATCCTGAGCAGATAAGAGCTCCCTGGGTCAAACATCATCGGAATCTAAGTATGGCACTGGTGGTTGCAGAACCCAGCAGCTCTGGAGGTTCTTCACAGCTTGCTAGGAAAATTCCAGTCCCGGTAGGATTCTTTTTCACTGGTGCAGGTGAGCCCCAAAAGTGGTAAAGGTTGAGCAGAACTTACAAAGGCATTTTAAACTTTTACTTTCCTGTTTCATCTCGGCCGATCACGACGCTCAGATGTGAAGGAGACCTCTGGAGCCAAACTACCAGGGAAGATAATTACTTGAGAAGTGGTTCCAAGGTAGAGCTGTCCTCATGAAAATTCAGAAAGACCTCAGAGGTTCAGTGATGGCTACAAGGCTCATTTCAGGAGTTATCAAAACTTCTTTTCCCACATGCTTTCCGAGCAGACACACTTGGAAATTTGGATGCATTAGACCTGCATGAATTAGATCTGAACAGACAAGTAGGGAAATCCCATGTAGAGCTTGCTTTTATTTAGATATTTATCATGTTTTCTTTAATGTGTGTCAGATTAATGAGGAGTAAAATCATTAACAGATGATTCCACAGAGCTGGAAGACTGCAGAATATATTTCCTTTCCCCTACTAGCTACTCAAGGGGATTTATCTGCAAGTCCTCAAGAATTCAAGAAGTCACAGAATCACTGAATGGTTTGGGTTGGAAGGGACTTTAAAGATTACCTTGCTCCAGTCCCCCTGCTATGGGCAGGAACACCTTCTGCTATCCCAGGTTGTTCCAAGCCCCATCCAACCTGGCCCTGAACACTGCCAGGGATGGGGCAGCCACAGCTTCCCTGGGCAACCTGTGCCAGGGCCTCAGCACTCTCTGAGAGAAGAATTTCTTCCTAAAATCTAATCTCAATCTTTCCTGTCTTAGTTTAAAACCATTCCCCTTGTCCTGCACAGATAGCAGACAGTATTTTTGTTCAAAGCCAATTTAAATTCCAAGTTACCACAAAGCGCTCTAAAAGTGATCTCTGTTTCTGAAGTGTTTGTGGACCCCAAGGCTTGGATCCCAGTTACATCAGCGTGAACCTGAAATAAATTCCCATGCTGTAAAGGAGTTACTCACAAACAGCTACTTCAGACTGATCCCAAGCTCACAAATGGCCACATTTCCAAGCCTGGAGGAGAAGGTGACAGCTTAACATGGCAATATTAAAAAAAAAACATTTTAAACTCAAGCAAACTCTGTGTATTCTGCATCTAAAAACTAACCCAACTGTCCACAGGACATATGTGTCAGATGCTCAAAATCTGTGCTATAAATAGACTCCAGCAGTCTTCTGAAATGCACCGAGACATGAGAATTGTCAAACACAGACAGAGCACCTAAATATTCAGTGATCTAATTTTGATCTCACTCATGGAAGGTATACACTGGTGTAACACTATTTTTTTTAATGGAGAGAGGATTCATCTAGACACAAGGTTACTAACCTATATTTATTTCTATTTTTAATCCTTGGTTAATTATTTATGTTACATGGCATGTTTAAGATAAGAACATACTGCTGCTCTAGAAAAAACTAATAGAATAGGCTTTCCTGCTTTCTCAGATAAAAGAAAATAACAAAGATACAATCCTCTCTAATTTCACACAACAGTCCTGTCTTCCTGTGATCACTAAATTAACAGTGCTGCAATCACTTTGAAAAAGTATATAACATTTAAAGTTATTAGGCAGCTGTTTGCTTTTCTACAAAGAACTTAACACACTCCACAAAGCAGCAGACAAAACCTGAGCACGCCCAAGTGATCTCCTCTCCCAGCTTGAGTCTTCCTAGTCTGCAAGTTAGATCTGCAGAAACGGCCATTGAACAGGGCCAAAGAAACAAACACAGCCTGATAGGTGAGTACCTGCAAATAAGTACAGGCCAAGATCAAAATTAACTCACTTTATGCCCCGGTAAGTGCAGTCGATTTGCAAGCAGATTCAAACAAGACAAAATGCAGCAGAGGGGAAAAAATAGACCAAGGGCTACTTCTGCAGCCCTGACACCAGGCAACATTCCCATTCCCTTCAGTGGTTTTGCCTGAGTCAGAAATCCAGCTCTAGAGCCCAACTAACAGTCGAATATCCAACCCACAGACAGCTCTGCCAGAATCAGAGCCTCTCTCTAAATCATGTAGCAGACAGCAAGACTCTACTTTCCATCAGCTTCTCCATCTCCCAAGACACAAAGTCACAAAGGGTTTGTCACCAACATGCTTTGGGACTCAATGGAAAAAACTCAAGCTTTGGGACTCAATGGAAAAAAAAATAGATGGTTCTAGAGAAGACAGAAGTCACCAGGCAGCTTATTTGAGGCAGCTTCTCCACACCACACAAAATGAGACTGGGGCACAGAGGAGTTGTGATCCCCCTTTGAGTTGTGCAAGGATTTTGAAGCTTAAACCAAAGTTAGGCCACCAAGAATGCAGCACTTCAGTTACAAAGAACTGGGGGAGAGGGGGGGAATCCTTAAAATATTAGTGAGTCACACTAACAAGAGACACACTGATGATTATGAGCTTAAAAAATAATCCTCATGAATTTCAGAGAGCAATGTGGTGGCGACCTATCCAGCTGGGGCTTGCAATGTGGAAAAGGATGAAGAGTTCAGCTTTTTAGGTCCTTTCCTTGGGTGGCCACTGGGAGACACTTCCTCCTAGATACCATTTCTAGGGAGATCTGCCATCAGCCTGATGGCAGGAGTCACTGCTCCCTGTCCTTGTCCTTCACAGCCTAATCACAGATCATTCAGGATTTTCAGCCATGGGCTAGGTGTTAGTTTAGAATTCCAGCCCCTTCACCACTCAGACCTCCCATGGACAGAGCTGCAGCTCTTGGTCCCACTCAGCAGCATTTTCACGCGGTGATGAAGTGGGAGATGTTTGGCTGGTGACCCAACCTGCTGTTTAATGGATATTCCTGAATTCCCAAGGCTACAGGCCAAAAGGGAGTAGGCAAAATGGCCTGGATCAGATAATCTCAAACAATCTCCTGAACACTCACAATACCACACAGTACTTCTTTATCAGGACCATTAAATACATTTCCTCTGGTACTTAAACAGTTTCTCCTTCCTGATTCCTTTTGTCTCCTGTAATTTGCTGTGTAGGTGAATTTCTCAACCTGTGCCAAGGTCGGGGTAGTGTTCACAACGCATTTAAATCTAACTCCAAACGTACCTGAGCCTTTGCTTGCCATATACCACATCTAACAATGTCACCATCTGTGAGCAATATGCTGACATGACTTCACTTCCCAAGCGCTGGCAAAATGCTGGAGAGAAAGATAACAAAGTTGCAAAGATCATTTCAAAGTCACTGAGAACTTGGACAAAAATTTTGTCTCATTATC
>VZSE01002207.1:403842-497597 GCA_013398275.1 Promerops cafer | reverse complement strand
AGAAAGTCCCTCCGTGGGCTGTAGCTCGGCTCGCTCAGTCTCCTCTCAGTCTCTCTGGCGCTGGAAATGCCGCGGCCCAGGCCCAGTCCGGTGGGCCTCAGGTGCGAGCTGCCGGTGCTCTGCTGGGTGTTCGGTCCAGAGCAGGTTTGAACAGTTTCAAGGAAAAGGAAAAAACCACAGTCCAGGGAACTTCTCTGCCTCAGCTAGCTAAAACTAACTAACTAACAGCAAAAAAGAGAGAGAGAGCTCTGTCCCGCTGTCTGTCCGTCCGTAGACAACACAGTCCAGGAGCCGGAATGTGGAGGAGTGAATGCAGTTTCTGATAACAAACTCGGTGCTTCTTCTCTGCCCGCCTTTACTCTCAGATGCAGTTTTAAAGGAGCAGAACTAATTTCTGGGTTAGGCAGACGAATGGGGATACAATTCAACATCACCCCAGGACACCTATTTATAAACCCCTGGGGCATATTTCCTTTCTCAGTGCAGTCACCACAATGTCAAATTCTGATTTGCAACACAAATGTCACAATTGGCAACACAACGGATGTCATGAGTGATAAAAACAATTTTAAAGACTTAGCCTTTAAAATAAACAGAACTGGTGGCATTTCTTTATTGCCTGTTTTAAACCTCAAAATTACACTGAACATTAAATTCATCAACAGACAAACTTTTATGCCTTATATGAGCCCTCTTGAGCACAAGGTTTTCTTTCCCTGGGCTTTGAAATGTCTGCAGAAGCCTCTCCCTAACCTGCAGGAGAAAGAGGAAGAAGCTTACTTTTCCTTCTCTGGGCACCATGACATACTTGTGAGCCTAATAACATCCTTGCAAAGTAGATAAAATATTAAATATTATCATTACATTACACCAGCGAAAAAATAAGGGGCCAATAGTCAGGCACCAGTTTTCTACAAGTACAAAACTGACCTTGGATTTATTATTTCAAATAAGAGGAGATGATCATCATGAATATTTGATAACATTTTCTGTAGCCATAATAAAACAACCCCATTCTCTCCATTTTTTAAAACTGCAAAGTGTTCACAACCATCGCCTGCATTGCTCTACAGATCTTTACCAGTAGTTCTGCAAAGTAATCTTTTATTCACTGAATTTCAGACCAAAACCTGAAACTGTCCCATGCCATCATTTTATGTTNCACTGAATTTCAGACCAAAACCTGAGTGTCCTATGGCATCATTTTATGTCTTTTCACTGCATCACCTCAAAGTCCCAAACAAAGGCAGGTGTACCCTGTGAGGCTCCTGGCATCCCACTACAGCCTGAGGAAGCAGCCAAACAGTCCAAAGCCAATTCCTCTCCTCCCAAGATAGTATCTTATCTTAGTGCTGGAAGGAATTACAAAATAAAACATGTGTTAGCTCCACAGGATGTTTATTTGCAGTTAACAGGCCAACATTTTGTTCTCTTTCTCCTGACCTCTCTCCACAAAATCGGGGGGTGGGAAGATTTCATGGAGTCACCTTCATTCCTCAGCAGAAGAGCCAAACCCAAAGAGCCAGCAGCAGCAGAGAAAAGAAATCCTAAAACAGTGAAATAGACAAAGTCACATCCCTACAAACTCATGGAAGAAATAGCCACCAAAAGCTACTAAAACAGACAAACACCAAGAACTTCCCAAAGTACAGATCAATGGTGGATGGAAACACACCAGGAACCTCCGTTACTCTCTGCCCTGCACATCTCCTGTTGGTCACTGTCTGAAGCTGGATGTTAACTAGATGTGCCTTTGACAAGGTCCCCAAAAACTGTATGCAGCACATCTCATCTCCAGGAATGAGGTAACCCTACAGCTTTCCCACTGTGGGAGAACCAAGAGCCCCTATTTCTAGCTGTGTTTTTATAAGGTCCATCAGGGCTTCACACCTTTTGTGCTCTCTAATTCGTGGTAATTTTACTCGGATTTGTTCAACAGATCCAAAAGTTACACAGGGAGGGAGCAGGGGGAGTGAGATGGTGTTCACATAAGCCTTGTTTCCTTAAGAAACCAGGTTAAAAAATCCAACAGCTGAGGAGTTACAAGACGTTCTGTAATCTGCTTTTAAAACACCCCGGAACGAGGCGCAAAGTCCTAACGGGGCATTCGAGGATGTGTTTGACAAGGAGCAAGTGCTTACATTAAGGAAAACAACATCATCCTTAAAAAAACGATTCCGTGATAAAAGAGAGACCCAGGAGTGACTCCAAAGAGCAAGAAAAATTATTCCATGATAAATGAGACCCAGTAACAACTCCAAAGAGCAGGAGCCTGCTCGGTCACAGACCTACCAGAAGGCACAGGACGATTCTTGCCTTTCTAAATCATCCCTTTCACTCTCCTGCAGACCTTAACAGACTGCTACAAAAATACCATGAATTATAGAGTATGAATGATGTCAAAGTCTGTTCTCAGAGGAAGGCTGGGAACAGCAATCATGTATTCTTCAGTTTGGGAATACACAGACACGATTTTTGTTCATAACCTATAAAGAAAAAAAGGCTCTGCACATCAAAGGCATCAAACACATTTCCTTTCAGATCATCCCTTCAACCAGCCCAGTTTAACACCACAGACAGGGAAAGAAGGGAGGTTGATAGGATGAAAAGGAAAGTCAGGACCATGGAGAGTGGCTTAAGTCACCAAAATACACAGGGAAAGCATAAAAACAGCAGAAGACCCAGCGTCTACACAGTCAGTTCAAACCGCACTGTGCAACTCCTGCTGGCTTTCAGAGACACCTGAACGTGACAGAAGATGGCTGTAACCCTCAAATGAAGTCCTATGAATCTTGCCTTTGTGTGCACGGAGGATATTTGGCAACTCAGGCTGCTCTAAACTACAGTTTCTGCCCACAGTACCAAGTAGGGAAACAGAAAAACCTGGAGACCACGAACAGAATGAGATTACAATTACTTGCTTTAGGCAGTCCCACACCATCCATCATCCACAGGGAGGACGTGAAGAGCAACAGTCATTAAAGTACCAGAGGATTCTCCTGCCCTAAGATAATAATTCTCCAGGTATCACACTGCTTCACCATGGAGAGGAAGGAAAAAGGGATTGAAAATCATCAGAACCTTGACGTTCTTCTCCAAAGCTGTGTTAGAAAATCATGTTTAAAAGGGCTTGAGTTTCGTCTGCAACTAAACCAAAAACACCCTCAGCTGTGAACATCCCATGTCTGGGAGCAGCCTTGGAACTGAAGTAAATCTGAACCCAGCCAACTGAGTTACTGTTCCTACAGCAAATCTGAGATTCCAACTAAAATAAGAGACCAAAGCCAACATCTGTTAATAATGTGCAAAACAACAGTGACAGGTTTCTTCTACCCTCCATTCCCCTACACAGGGCAAATCTGGGAGCTGCACTTTTCTTTGCCTTCTTAAAGCAATAAACTATAATGGATCTCTTATCTCCACAAAGTGCTACGAAACATCACTAAACTGCATAAATATTTTATAATAATAATAATTAAGGTGCACATTTTTGAGGCAGTGCCTCTAAAAGTCAGGCACACAAAATCTGACAGCACTGCAGCTTCACACTCACTCTCCAGGGGTATTTCCAGGTCTGCCCAAGAGTCTTTGGCTCTCAGAGGAGTCACTGCTGTACCTGTGCACAGTGTGAGTATCTAAGTTTAAGGAACTTAAACTTAAGAATCTCCTGATCCTGCCCAAATGCAGACAACTTTTCTTCTGGCTGCCTTCTCTAAACCCACAGCCGGGGTCGCCTGTCTCCACCAGGATGCTGGAAACAGTCGCTCTGAATTCACTTCAAAGCAGAAGTGCACAAAAACACCACACAGACCCCAGCCAGAAATAGAGTTGCCCTGATTTGATCTAATTAACCTCCTTTCCAGCGCTGAAACAAACAGGATGCCTTGGAAAACCCAGTGAAGCAGCCTCCTCACCACTTTCCCCTGCTGCAGAGCATTTATGGGTGAAGGACAACTCCTGACTCTTTGAACAACCAGTCAGGGCTGCATCCCAGAGCAGATGGACACAGGAATGAGTATTCCTGGACACACAGCTCCATGAGGAGGTCAGAGGACACTGAGATCAGCCCAGTGCTCCCTGCTTTGTGGAGCACAAGCACAGACAAACCCGTGCCTGCTGCCACAGGGCCCCCCAAGAAGAGGGACAGAAGGCAGGGCTTGTATGGATGAATCACCTCGACAGGACACATATGGCTTGGCACACCAGCAACAGCTCAGCTCAGTCTTTCAGCTGAAAAATGCCTTTTGTTCCTTCCTCCAAGGCTTATTTTCCAGTGCATGTGAAATGTGGCACTNCTTCCATCCCACCCTGGAAAGAAGAAAAAATAGATAGGAAATTGGAAAACTTCATCAAACATGTCCCTGGTAGATGCTTAGTGCAATCATTTTCCACGTGGTCTTTGGGTTAGCAGCCCCACTGAGTACTGAGCACTGAGCAGAAGCTTTCTCACACATAGAACCGACCCTCCTCAGGTAGAAGTCCAAACCATGGTGCAGAAACACCACGGAAAGTTCACCTTCCTGCTATCCATGCTGTCAGCACTGAAGCATTTCCTCTGGTGAAGCACTTTGAAGCTTGCACACAAGCTGCTACAAATCCTAGCCCCTGTAACGTATCACACAACAGGTTATTTCTGGCACTGCAGAGAAAAACCCCAATCTGCACCCACACAATTCCAGGGCTGCACACTCCACATGCCAAGCTTCGTCTAAGAAAGGATTTTAAAGTTCCAGGATTCAGATATGTAAAAGAAAAGGGTTGCAATGACTGCACTTGTCCACTGCTTCATAACAACTCTGCCATCTCGCTTCAAGATGCAGAATATAAATCACACCACGAGGACTAATTTTCTCTCCCTGACAGAGAACATGTGTTCCAGCCTTGTTTCATGCTTATCTTACACAGGCACAGATGATTCCAGTGCTGCCCTCAGAACATTCAGGTGTATGATGCCCATTAGCAGGAAAGGGCCTGCAGAATTGTGTTCCCAGAAATCCTAGGAAAAATCAGTCCCCAGCAGGAAAGTATTTCTTTTTTTCATGAAGTCGCCAACTACCCCATTAATTATAGAGGTGTGCTAGCCCTAGAAGTCCTCCAGAAGACTCAGCCTCCACAGGAGGAGGGGGAGCTGTGCTGGATATTGCTTCAGCAGGAAATTGCTCAAGCAGTTCAGTGCCATAAGCAGCAAAAAGGAGTAAAACTCGAAGAGTCACCAGGCTGGCCTCAAGCTACAATGTCTTTCTCACTCTGGATGGAGAGTTCACTGCCAGGACTAAAACTGGTCTAAAAGTGGATCTGGGAGACCAGTTTTAGTGGAGTTTTACTGACTTACAAGCCAGGCTGGTGCTTGCCTCTCCCTTCCTCTCCCCCGAAAATGTAGTTGGAAACTTAAACAAGAATCAAAACAGGCATGGGAGCTCCTCTTGTAGCAGACAAAACAGACTGGACAGCTTTGAGACAAGGAACAGATTTCAGATTGCCAGAAACAGCAGGAAACATCATATTCCACCCTGGACCCAAAACCTCCTCCACTGCCCCAGAACAGGAGCAAATCATCATCTTCTTCCTTGCCTCCCCAAAAAGGACAGCAGAGGCACCTTTCTCAGTCTCTCACTCTGCTACCCCTGATCCAGCCCAGCTGAATGCAGGAAAGGGCAAGTCCATTTTACCAGAAGTATTTGCAAGGGAGGTCTAGGAAGAATCAATATGTTTTTAAAGGACTAACAGGAAGGTTTTTGTGTGGCAGACACACCAAAAGCCTGTCACTTGAGCACATCCTGCGTGCCTTGGAATAAATTCACTGCTGGCACTGAAGTGCCCGGGCTGCTCTCACTTACAGCTCTGTGAAAGCCATACCCTGGGCATTAGCTCAGCACAACCTTACAGCTTCCACCTCCCTGCAGTGAAATCTGCCACCCTGCACAGGGCCAGCCCAAACCTTTGGCCACCAGGGAGTCTCACTTCACCTCACCACAAGAAAAAACAATTTTCAGTCTCACTAAGTAGAGCTGGTCCACTTGGTAAATAATTTAACCACTCAGTTAAGCACTTTGCTTTTTGTTTCCCCCCACCCTATTCTCACATTTGCCACAAAGAGACACTGACTTTTTTTTGCGGGCATTTTCATTATTCATCGCTGTGATTATTCAGCAGCAGGTTTTTGTGAAAAAATTCCTGCCACCAATCCTTCCACAAACAGTAAGTTCACTTTCATGGGTGAATTCCCATGCAGGCAGCTGAGCAAAAGCCCATCAATTTCCAAATGTGCAGAAGAAATAATTGCAAACCTTTAAAACCACTATTAAAAAACAGGAATGCAAGCACTGGAGGGATGAAAGTCTGCCAGAACCATCTGCCACTTTGCAGTATCGTTTTACCACTTTCAACCAGGACCAAATATGCTGCTGCCTGCCTGAGTAGATGGGGAAAGCAATGTCAAGGAGACAGTGCTGGAAGGACAGTCAAAATGAGGGATATCCCTTCCGTGCACTCCAGAAGAGCACAGAGCAGCTCATGGCAGTCCAGGTCATTTCCCCATGGGCTGCATGCAGCAGCCACACTTTTAGGCAAAACAAGAAAAGAAGGAATCCATGCAGCCATCATGATGTCACATTGAGCAACGTCAAAGCCACCTCAGGTGAACCAGGCGCAGGTGAGGTGAGGCAGGAGGGGGCCAGGAGCTGTGCCACCATCCCAGCCAACACCCAGAGGGCCAGGCAGCCAGGAAGACTTTCTGTGACAATTGCAGCATCATTGGGGCTGGAAAAGACATCTGAGATCAAGTCCAACCTGTGACCAATCACCACCTGGTCAACCACACCAGAGCACTGAGTGCCATGTCCAGCTGTTTCTTGAACACACGACTTCACCACCTCCATGGGCAGCCCATCCCATTGCTTAACAACCCTTTCCAGGAAGAAATTCCTCCTGATGTCCTGAACTTCCCTTGGTGCAGCTTCAGGCCATTTCCTCTCATCCTGTCCCTTGTTCCCTGGGAGCAGAGTCTGACCCCCGTCAGCAGCATCCTCCCATCAGGGAGTTGTGAGAATGAGAAGTTCCCCCCGAGCCTCCTTTTATGCAGGCCAAGTCCCCCAAGCTTTCTTAGCCATGCTTTATATGATTTACTCTTTATACCCTTCCCCAGCTCTGTTCCCTTCTCCAGACACGCTCCAGCCCCTCAATGTCCTTCTTGTCATGAGAGGCCCAGAACTGGACACAGCACTCGAGGTGTGGCCTCACCAGTGCCCAGCACAAGGAACGGTCACTGCCCTGGTCCTGCTGGTCACACTATTGTTGACCCAAGCCAGGTGCCGTTGGCCTCTTGTCCACCTTGGGCACACCTGGGTTCATGTCCAGCCACTGTTGACCAGCACCCCCAGTTCCTTTTCCAGCTTTCCAAACACTCTGCCCCAGCCTGTAGCTCTGCATGGGGTTATTGTGGCCAAAGTGCACGACCTTGGCAGCTGCTTTCCCTGAAACTCCGACAACTGTCCTCAGCCCATCAATCCAGCCTGTCCAGGTCCCCCTGCAGAGCCCTCCTGCCCTCCAGCAGATCCACACTGCCGCACAACTTGGTGTCATCCACGAACTTACTGAAGGGACACTCGACCCCTCAACCCGATCATCAGTAAAGTTATTAAACGGGAGTGGGCCCAACACTGAGCCCTGGGATCGCCACTGGTGACCCAGGAATGAGCACAGAAGGGCAGAGGAACTCAAAAGCAGGCAGAGAGCAAATGTAGAAAGCTACCAAGTTACAGAGAGCACCTCCTCCACCTTCAGCACCAGGCCAGCTACAGCACCAGGCTTGATGTGCAGTCACCAGCGTAGGCAGAGATCGCTCCATCAAACTTATGGCTTGTTCTGAACAACCTCTGGCAAATTAGCATCACTCCCCCCATCTTACTGTCTCAATTTTCCCTGCCAAATAGGGGTTATTTTTCTCAAAATCTTGGCAGACATCTTTATGAGGCATCTTTAAAACTTGGGAAATAATTCTTATTTAAACATGTAAGACCGTGCAAGATTTTTGGCCATTACTCTCAACCTTCTGCTAATTTCCAGCCTTAATTTATTCACGGCCTGTTCCTACCCATTTGCCTGTGTGCCAACATGCAATTTCAGTTTAAATTACTCTTCTTTCCTACATTTCCTTGTTCATCCTCCCAAGATGTGTATGGAGCAGCAGCCCTGTTCCCACCCTGGCCTAGGCAGGCCCAGCTCTATCAGCCCCCTCTTGCAAGGATATGCTCTTCACTGCCCTGCTCATCACGGTGTCCTTCCCAATTTGGATTCATCCCTCCTGCTCACGGATGTCCAGAACTGTATCCATGCCAGTACCACAGTTTCACAGCTGAGCTCCTCAGGGATTTGACCCCAAGGGGATGAATCAGCCCCTGAGAGAAGGCCAAGAACGGAAGCAATTTCCTCTCCTGCCAGCTGATGAGACCCCCCAGCTTCCACAACAACTGATGTCCCCAGCTGAGGGGAAGGTCCCATATTCCAGCTACCAGTGCAAGGCTGCCAGGCTGTCCCCTTCCAAACAGAAACCCACACAAAGCCTGGCCCTGTTCCACTAAAGAAAACAAACCTGGTCTTGCCAATATTAGTCAGCAAAGGAGTATGTATAAAATCTGTTTTGCTGAAAGAAATTACTTCATAAGTTACTGCTACCAGTGCTGACATACAGCCATAATTTTTTTTCACCCAAACTGAGAGACAGGTCTGTGAGGAAAAGCAACTACAACAGGACTGCATCCTGTGCCATGGCATCCATTTGTGCCCCAGAGCTGGGGGAGGGGAGAAAATTGTTAAATTGGCAGTTTGCAACCCAGCCCTCACTGCAGCACACCCTCCCCAGGCACAGCCCTCCTATGGAAAATCCTGTCCAGTGGGGAAGGGGAAGGCTTTGCAATAAAGCTCATTCCAGGCTAGCCTTGCATCTGGAGTCCCTGCAACCCAAACGCTACCAGGTGGCACAGGGACAGCTGCCACAAGTGGTACAAGCCAACACAGCCCCGAGGCTTCAACTCTCACAGAGATTCAGACACCGCCTTGTCCCTCCCAGACCCCTCAAACACAGCTCAACAAAACCGGCCTCACCCACCACAAATTTCAAAGCACCTTTCCTCGAGTGCCCCTTTCCCAGCCTCCCATCGTGCCTGCTCTGCACGCAGAGACTGAGGGCTCTGGGAGCTGCTGGAGGAGCAGCTGGGTGCCCCCAGTAAACAGACGGAGACTTTGTTCCTCTCGCTGGAAGTGACAAGCCACCAGGAGGGCAAGGGTGTTCAGTAAGCACAGAGATGATCTGGGCTTGCCATGTGATTTGTACTGCAGCAGAGCTGCTGGCACAGCTGCTGTGATAACCAGGAGAAAATTCTCTCCAGTGTTTCAGGGGTAGCTTTTCCCTCCACAGCCTTTTCCTCCGCACAGGGAGCAAGAGCCGAATTGTCAAGCCACTGATGCTGGCTCAGCACGCCTTAATCCCAGTCTTATTAAGGCAAAGCAATTAAGCACAGACTTAACTTTGAACGCATTCTCAAAGCCCCGTGGCTTAGTGCAAGTTCAGACTTAAGTAGGTGCTTAAGTTCAGATTGCTGACTTGAGGCTGAACTTGCCAAATGAAAGCACAGACCTCTGCTAGAGCTGTTCTGCAGGGGAGTAGGGAAACACACAGCTTGCTCCTGACAGCCACTGTGCTCATGGCAAGGACAGGTTCAGCATTTTCCCAAGCACTGCTGAGGTCACACGCTGCTGTGAGGGCTCCCTGGCAGACTCCACCAGAGGCATGGTCACCCAGTGTCCCACTGCGAGCCCAATGTCACAGTCCTGCTGCTGCACAGACACGTGACAGCACCTTCTGCTTCCAGGAGCTTACACAACTCCATGGTTTCAGGTCAGGCCTGAAGGAGAGGACAAGGGGAGATAGAATCAGCATGGCATAATGTCCAAAAGAACTTGTTTAGAAGTCTAGCAAGTGCCTGAAGGAGATGGGTGTTCATAACCTGCAGGGTGGGAATCAAACCCTCCAGCCACAAGGGCACGTTAAGAGAAGATCTCCAAGCACGATGAAAAGGAGAAGGTGGTGGCCCATGTGAGGAACCACTGCATTTTCAGTAAAGTTGTGCTGTGCTCGCCCAGGCCTGAGAAAGCAGCACTATAGAAATGCAGATCTGAGATGCTGAGAGCATCCTGCAAGACAGGATGGCTTGTGGACAAGGGTTAGGGTTAGGGTTAGGGTTAGGGTTAGGGTTAGGGTTAGGGTAAGACAAGACAGATAAGGCTTTGTGGATAGTGGGAAGGGCTCCATCAGAAAGACAACATGGACAGAAACTTGGTTTGGTGAAGTTGATGAAGATCAGAGATGAGAAACTTTGACTGAAGCAGTTTTAATTCAGCGGAAGGCACAGAAGAGGTGTTAGGACAGACTTGAAGGAGAGGAACTTTGTAGTGTGAAAGTAAAAAAGGTTACAGTACTGAGATGAACAGCAGATGGGGTGGCAGTTGGAAAGAGTGGGGGGAAAAAGGAAGGAAAAACAAACAAAAAAAATAAACCAAAAATCAAAACCCACGAGAAAACAAACCCAATGCGTACTCTTGACCCTGGAGACACTAAACATGATTGTATTGCCAGCAGAAAAGTCAGAGAAAAATGAGGAGTTACAGCAAAGGTCAGGAGAGGGAACAGAGTCTCCCACTGTTTGTGTAGATGATAAAGTTGCCTCAGACCAAATGAAACTGCACACATGGAAACGTGGAGACAAGAGGAGCTTACATGGGAGCATCATCTGCAGCCCCAGGTCAGAGGATGGAGCATCTGATCTTCAACAGCCCCATGCCCTGGAAATTATTAATTCCAAAGAAATTGGCTGGAAGACAGACACAACCCCCCTCCCTTCCCACAAAAGCCAGATACCTCATACATAGTCTGCACATTGAAAATGCAAGAAGTGAGGGATCAAGACATGAATCCCAAGATATAAACTGACTGGGATCAGGAAGAGCCCTTTCCATCTCAGCACAAAGTGGAGGGGGGAAAAAAATCATATATTTTTCTTATTAGGCAGGATATAGGATTTTTGCAAAATCCTATCCTATAGGATATAGGCATGGACATAAATACCAGACCAAAATACATTGTTCTGCTCATTCAGATGATTTACAGGAAATAAAACAGGTATTTTCCTTCTCTAGCAACTTTTTCAAGGATAAATTAAATAATAGAAGTGCCTGACTTAAAATTAAGAAAAGAATCATCACATGCACACCCCAAGTCTGAAGCAGGTTGATGCACACAAATACAGACGATGAGGCACAAGTCACTAGAAAATACTGCAGTTCTTTGTGATAACAGCTCTTGAACACCACAGTGCTTTAACATTAGATTTCCTGGCTATTTGTGAGCAGTCCTCAGCCTTCCCCCACAGAAACCATGGCATGATCTCCTGTTAGACCACGGAATACAGGCCAGTCCACTGAAGGAGGGATGCAAATCACCAGCACATTTCACAAAGCCTTGGGCTTTCCTTGTCATCTTTCAGGTACCCCCCAAGGGTGAGTGGAACAGCAGCCACCCACTGCTGCCTTCAACTTCCCTCAATGAACCTTTCTGTCCCTAGCTGGGCACTGCAGGCTGGGGACAAAGAGGAGCCTCAAGGAAGGTGGTGACCATCAGCAGGCTGTCACCACCCAAATCATGTCCCCCCATCTGGTGCCTGGCCAGCTCTGTGCTCAGAAGCAGAGAGCACAAAGCCATCCTGGGGACAACAGCTCATCCTCAGGCACACGCCAGAGCCAGGCAGGAGCAAGGTGACAGCACGAGCAGATGGCTGCACGTGCCACAGGCTTGGGCAAGTGACAGGAAAAGGGCTCCTCTGGCACTGGGGAGGGTATGGACAAAACCCACCTGGAATTCTGAGCACGCTGCGTGCCTCCAGAATTGTTCACCTGAACTAAAACTGAGTTTGTACTGGAAGAAAGCAGCCAGGACTCAGTTTCTTCATGGAGAAAAGCCAATTCTTTATTTACAAAGCTCATATTTGTAGGAAATATCAGAAGGCACTGTGTTAAACCTAACTGGCCAGCAGTCCAGTGAAACTCAGTTCATTGGATGGTAAGGGCTATTGTGTATGTCTATCAAATTTTCTCTCTCTAGATATGTTTACATTTTTCTTTTGTGGGTTCTCATGGACAAATCTTATTGTTTACACAGGTGCATTTGTTTTTCATCCTCAGAATAGATTGTTGTGTGAAACGAACTTCTCATTCTCAAAATAGCTTCACACAGGAACTTGCAAATTGCTGCACTTAGAAGAAATGTAGCTGCACTTAGAAGAAATGACAGGCCAGCTTTGGCAATTTTGGCAGAGCGAGGCCTGATTTCATAAGGCCTTTCTTTTATAATTCTTCTACCTGTCCACAACAAGTTTGGATAGTGGTGACAAAAATCGAGCTCTCATTGAAATAAACTGAGATATCAAATCCATTAATAATTAGGGGTACAGACTCCCCACCTTGCATGCTTACAGTGCTGCATCTGTGTGCACAATTAACAAGAACTGTCAGTCAACAGAACTTTGAAGCAGCACCTCTCGAAGGCAACACTTTGGCCAAGCCACAGGAACAGAGTAAGAACTCCAAGCCAGGATCTCCAAAAGTGACTCTTGCTGAGTGCCAAGGGGATGTATGCTCATGATGCCTGAAGGATGCCTGGTTTTACCTTGGGTAAGGCCAGAACATCTTTGTAGAAGCATTCAAATTTTGCTTATTTTCTTCAAACAGCAAAACCTGAGCTACTGATCATTTTATTTTGCCTCAGCACCCAACCAGAAAAGTACAGAAGGCCAGGAGACTTGCAGTAAAATCCCAAGAGTCAGCACTTCTGAAAGCCTTGGCCTCTCCTGGCATGTTTTTTCTAATTTTTAAGCAGATGCAGTTTGTAGCATCTGCACAGCCTGGTCTAAGAGAGCTTTTCTCTGTGCGGGCAGCACTCTCCTGGCATTCCCACTGCACCACACGGAGCACTTGGATTGACAACACTGGATTCAGATCTATAACTTGATACAGAGTGGGAGTGTTGCTGCAGACTGAAAAATTGCATTCTGCCACCGAAGCAAACTTGCAACAAACTATTAAGCCTGAATCCTCACCCTTCTCTGGTAAATGACACTGTAGAGATACTCTGGAGCCACTACAGAATTTGGGACACAGGTCCTACCTGGCTCAGACTTAACTAGTCCCTGGACTGACGTTTAGCCTACCTCCAGGTCATTCAGAGCTTCTTCCCAACTCCTCTGACTGCAGAAAAACCAAGGGACCTCACCAAATAAATGCCCATAACACCTGTCATGCTGTTAGCATGCCACAAATAACAGCTGGATAAAACCACTGGGCTTGACTTGGATTTTTCAGCTGACTATTACACAGAGGAATTCTTATTTATTTAGTGGCTTCAACGCATGACTTTCCTCCACCATAAAAAGCCCACAGATGTATTTTACTGATATTAGCAGTTCATTAATTGCATTTTGGTTTATTATTGCATTGGAGCTGGAGAGTACTGCACTGGCTGTTCTGGAAAGCAGAATATTCCAAGGGGAATATGCAGAAGAAAGTCTGCTCCTTAGTGCTCACCTCACCCAAGTGGGCTCCTTGCCTTTCCTTTATTTTGCCCCTCACTTCACCTCAATTCCTCTTCTGTTCATTAAGCTATGGCATATCATAGTTTTGCCAACTGCAAAGCAACTACTAATACAATAAAACCTGATTGCACACATTTCCTTGGTGGTAAAAATGAATCATTTATTTCATTAGCCAAACTTTCCCCATCAAACAGAGTGCTGGGGCCGCCAGAAAGCCAGAGAAACCCACTAAGGCTCTCCCAGCTGCTAGAAACCCGCTGCTCCTAATTAAAAACTTCAAAAGCAAAAAATTAGGGAATTTCTGCAAGGACCACCTGCTTCATTTTCTGCTTCTTCGTTGAAGGGAAATAAATAACTAGAACGCACACCAAAAAAAGGAAAGACCCCGAACCAACACCAAGCCCCTAAACCACAAGTGTCTGGAATTAAAGCGGCACGAAGGAACACCCCATCGTCGGTAACTCCCCACTTTTCTGGAAAAATCTCATTAGTTTCGAGAGGAAGATGAATAATTCAGGAGCTGAAGCGCCCGCCCGGGGGGACCCACCGGGACCGAAACTTTCCCGGTGCGGCGGGCGCGGCGCAGGCGGAGAGCGAACCCCCCCGGCCCGGCGGGGATGGGGGTGCGAGGGGTGGAAATGAAAAATAAACCCCAAAACGCCAGCCCGGAGAGGCTCGGAGCCGCGAAGTTCCGCGGCCAAACGCCGCCGCCCCCGTCTGCAGCCGCAGAGCCGCCGCGTCCCCTCGGGGGACAGCGGGCACCCCGCGCCCCGTCCCCCCACGCTCACCCCGAGGGATGGGGCAGCACTTGGGGGGGCACGGGCACCCTCAGGGCTCTGCCGACACACACACCCCCCGGAAGGGCCGGGAGAGGCGGGAGGGAGCCTTACTTTTCTGGCTGGAGTATCCCGGGTAATATCCATAGTAGCCGGTGATGCGCAGGATCCTGTCCTCGATGGTGGCCACGCCGTTGGGTGCTGCCTTCCCATCCATAGAGGGAAGGAGCCGCGCGGGGCGGCCGGGCGGGACGGCGAGCGCAGCCGGGAGGGCAGGAGCAGCAGCAGGAGCAGGAGGAGGGGGAGGAAGGAGAGGAGGAGAGCAGCAGGAGGAGGAGGAGGGGGAGGAGGAGCGCGGCCGCCGCAGCTCGCGGTGCCGGCGGGGCGCTCGCTCTGCCTCCGCCGCCTGGTGCAGGACGGGCTCCGCAGCGCGGCCCCCGCCCTCCGGGCATGGCGGGGAAGGCAGCGAGCGGCTCCGCCGGGCCTCAGGTGCGGCGGGATGCGGGGCGGAGGGTCGGATCCCGCCCCGGCACGCTCAGGGGTCTCTTCTCCCCCGGTTCAGTGGCTGTGTGTGTGTGAAGGAGCGCCGCTGTCGCCCCGCCAGCCCCCAAGGCCTCCGTGGGCTGAGCGGGGTTACCCCGGCACGGACGGCGCTTCCCCACGCTCTGAGCTACGCTCAGCGGGCAGTCCCGAACTGCTCCGCCACGTTCAGGCCCTCAGACCTGACCCGCCGCAGGGGCTGCACACAGGTGTCAGAGGAAGGGGAGAGTCCTTTAATTCGCACTCTGAGGGGACAAGGTTTCACCACTCCATGCTGTGCATGTCATAGAATGGTTTGGGTTGGGAAGGTCCTCAAAGCTCATCCAGTTCCACCCCCTGCCGTGGGATTGTCCTTGCAGGGACACCTTCCACTATCCCAGGTTGCTCCAAGACCTATCCCGCCTGGCCTGGAACACTGCCAGAGATCCAGGGGCAGCCACAGCTTCTCTGGGCACCCTGTGCCAGGGCCTCCCCACCCTCACAGGGAGCAATTTCTTCCTAATATCCCATCCATCCCTGCCCTCTGGCAGTTTGAAGCCATTGCCCCTTGTCCTGCCGTTCCATGCCCTTGTCCAAGGTCCCTGCCAAGCTCTCTTGGAGGCCCTGGAAGGGCTCTGAGGTCTTTCCAGAGGCTTCTCTTCTCCAGGCTGGACAGCCCCCGCTCTCCCAGCCTGTCCCGGTGTCAGAGGAGCTCCAGCCCTCTGATCTGACACCGCTGTCACGTCCCTCCAGAGGAGCCCCTGTCTCTCTGTGTCGCTTGGAAACGCTGCCTCAGTGGTGGCAGCTCTGCTGTCCCACACTGTGGGAGAGTTCAGGAAGAAAAGGGATATCTGCCCTCAGCTGCCCAGACAGGTTGTACACCTGCTTTAACATCTCTCCGTACAACATCCACAAAATCCTTGCCTGCATTTGAAAAAAAAAAGAGGTGACAAATTCACCATTTGGCTTTGTTACTCATTCCAGAAGCTAATTCTGTCTCTGGCAGCAATTAGGCTTTGAATTACTTGACTTTTCGTGCCACTGGTCCTTGCCATGCTTCTCTCTGTTAGACTGAAAGGACCATTAGCAACCAGCCTTTTTTCCTTTAAAATGTATTTCTATCCTGTAACCAACTCACTTTTTTGTTTGTTTGTTTGTTTTTTTGGTGGCTGTGTCACACTTACCTTCACTTACTCCTTTTCCATCCAGTCATTTTCATTAACTGGTACATGGGGAACGCAGTCAAGACATTCCTTTGCTTCCTCCTCTGCTCACATTCGTTTTTCTCCATTCTGTGCTTGGCTAAATAAGCTGATGGCACAAAACTGCCTTTTATGAGCACAAACAAATAATAGATGTATTAAAAATAGCCGTTGCTGTGGCTTTGCTCAGGGAGTCATTAGCTGCTTAGTGTTTGTACAGTGCTTTGAAGATCAAGGTTTTCTGGTGTGCGGATGCAGATATGAAAATGCACTTGCAATATTAAATACCCTTTTGATCTTGATTTCTTGTCTCTTGCCCTGGTGCTGGGTAATACTAAGGGCAGTTACAAATCACCAATAAATCAAACCAGCAAAATAACTCAGGAATTCAAGGCACAGCTCATTTCACAGTTTCCCCATCCCCTTTTAAGCTAGCTATGAAACAAGTTCGGTGACTTTTTGTGCTTTTCAATGTATAGATTTTCTGTGTTTGTCCAACAGAAGCACAGATCCCTGCATGGTGAATTTACACCAACTGACATTTGCTTTTAAACTGTGGAGTGCCATAAGCAGCCCTCACCCCTCCAGGATTTCCCAGACCGTGGGACAGAGCAGCTGAGACCCAGACCAGATATTAGTTGGCTTTGAGAGGTGCTGGGTCAGTAGGAACTGGTGAGGCTCTAAGCTCTGCTGCAGGATTAAAATTCCCTGTCCTAGTTAGGGAAGCACAGTTAATGCAAAAATCACTTGTCTGGTATGTTGTGTGGAATCTCTGAACAAACCCCCCCTTCCCAATTTCACCTCCAGTGGGAGTTGGTGTTATGAGAACATTACCAGCATTGATCTCAGCTTCAAAGTCAAATTTTGGGACTTAAAAGTGTTACTTTGAAGAGAAGGAAAGAAATGGCTGGTTCATATGAAGGTTAAACTGATGTACCCAGAAACAACTCTAAGCTTCAAGCTTTCCAAACACCTTAGTTCAGGCTTAATTTTTCATCTCCTCTCCTCCTCTTATCCCTAGGCTTTCAAGGACATGCTGTGCATGTTTAAACATCACTAGATGATAATACAAGCAAAGCCATTCTTGAAATTGCTCCTGCCTGTGGTTCCCTTCCAACATCACTCTGTGCAATGGATGCACAGTGATACCTTCTGTCTCTTTGAAGGCTTATAATGAATTGCAGCTCTGTATTGTTTCTGAATTCTTACTATGCTGACTATTTTTTTCTTTTCAGAAAGATCAAGCAAATTGCTTTCTTCGCAACTGGGCTTTTTGCAAGTTACAGTTAAAGGTGTGCAGAGGAAACCTCGCCGAGCAAGATGTATTAACTACATTTATCACCAAGAAAAAGACACATGGTGAGGGGCACATGGGGATTTGTTTCTTCTCTTCAAGTTAACAGGGCCATCAAAGTCACTATTTGCATAAATATGCTGAAGTGATTTTGCAGAGAGAATTGTGTATTTACCATTCTGTGACTAAAATTTGAGGGTTGAACCAGAAAGGAGCTTTAAAAGCATCGATTTAACCTGTAGCTTATTGTACAGGGTGAATTTCCCCTCCATTCCACAAATAGGTGTCTTTCTCTAAAAGAAAAATAGAGCCTTACGCCATTACTGGCCACAGAATTGGCCACAGTGTTTTCAGAAAAAAAAAAAAAACAAACAACCCACACTTAACTCCAGGCCATATGTTTGCAAAAATAACTTCTCAAGTGAGAGAACAATGTAAATGTCTCCTGATCATCTTGCTGATTCTGCAGACAGTCCCAGTGTCTTTTTTGCTGCTCACAGCTTTCAGAGACAGCCTCAAATAGAAAGGAACAAGAGTCTGGGTGTACTTCACAGCTGCTTTTCAAATCCCTCTGGATGGGGCTGTCATGAAATACAGTGAGCATCCTCATGTGAGCAGAGCCTGAAGAGGCAGACCTTTCCTGCTCTGCCCATTTTCTGATCACATCACCTCTGGTTTGTTCTCTGGGAGGCAAGGAGCATCATTTCCTCCTTTGCAGTTCCTTTTTTGTGTTGCAAGATGCCCTAAAGAGCCAATGGTGATAGCTCAGAGCTCCCCATGTTGGACAAAGAGCCCAAAGGGTCATGGACAGCAGAGAATCAGAGAATGATTTGGGTAGAAAAGGACTTAAAAATCATCTTGTTCCACCCCCTGCCATGGGCAGGGACACCTTCCACTATCCCAGGTTGCTCCAAGGCCCATCCAGCCTGGCCTGGGACACTGCCAGGGATCAAGGGGCAGCCACAGCTGCTCTGGGCAACATGTTCCAGGGCCTCCCCACCCTCACAGGGAATAATTTATCCCTAAAATATGGCTTAACCCAGCCCTCCTGGCAGTGTGAAGCCATTCTCTCTTGTCCTGTCGCTCCATGCCCTTATCTCTTGGAGCCCCTTTAGGTACTGAAAGCCTCAATAAGGTCACCCCGAGCCTGAGGACTTTAGGATTTAGGGAAAGATGCAGGGCAAGAATGGTGGCAAAAAATGCTTAAAGTGGTTGCCTGAGATCCCTTAGCAGATCAACCACAGGCTCTGAGGAACACAACCCAGTTCTCCTCTTTCCCATGCCAATTCCATGTGCTCCTCCTTCTCTACCCCACCATCCTCCACGTACCTCCCCAGTCCAGCTGAGGTGAGAGAAAGGGGAGATTTTTCACCATGAGCTGAGGTTGCTGCCAATCCTGTCATCTCATCTCTTTGAGGAGGTTCTGCCCTGTGTTGTTGTGAGGATTGAGAGATAAAAGAAAAAACAACAGGCAGCCTTGGTCTGTCATGCAGCTTACCTGTGAGCCTGTGAATGTGTGAAAAAGGGGGAAAAGCACTCACACAGAGAGGATTGTTTAATGCCAAGTGAGAGTTTTAAGTGAAAACTTAATTACAAGTTGATGATTCCAAATTAGCTGTTTTCATCCTTCCAATACACTGTTTTTTTTAACAAGAATGTGTCATTTTGGCTTGGATTGTACCTTAGCAAGAACCTTTAACAAGTCATGGCCAAGAGGACTTCTCTCCTGTCATTTGGAGAGAATTATTCTGTGTGTTATGGATCCAGTTCTCCTTTCAGACAAGTCACACTGGTGTGAAACCAGCACAAACATGAAGAAGCTGGGCCCATAGATAGGGAAAAGAAAATCTGTAGTGTTTGAAGTTCCTTTAATTGTCCTCTGAGGTGGCACCATGAAAGTCACTGGAGCAAAGCTTAATCTGCCTCATGCACACCAGGAGTGAAGGATGGGCTCAAGGGCAAAAGGACTCCTGGACAATATGGAATTATTTAGTGTAAAGATGCCTCAAGTTGGCAGCTCAGTTCTAAGAGCTTTTCCCTCCCTCTGTTTGAGCACTGGGGAGATTCCAGCTTGGACCAAAAGTTGAAACCCAGTTCCAACGTATTTCAGAGCATCGCCAGATATTAAAAGGATTTGATTTGGCAGTGAGCAAGGCAGCTTTTTTAATGCCAGCTGATTTCATTGATGGGAGGCAGAACAAGAAACAATCAATTCTTTCTGAAACACAAAGAAGGCATTAGGGATGGAGGAGAAAGCTGCCAGAACAGTCTGCATGTTCCCAAGCAGTTTGTTTGGATATATCCATGCTCTGATCCACCTGGGACACCAGAAATCAGAGGGGTAATTAACAATTGCCCCATGCTGTATAAAAATGAAAGCCCCCAGCTCAGTGCATTGATTCTAACTAAAGGCAGCAAGAAAGGAGCTTTCAGGGCACTCATCATTTTTGTTTGCAAATAGCAAGGGGATGTAGTTATTCCTCTGAGCCCACACTCAAACATTTCCTGGAAACATTTATTTAGCAGTAGCACTGTCGATGTATTGATGCCTGTTTCAAAGGGAGGCAAGCAGGGAAGAGACAGTTGAAATTGCAGCTGGTTGCTGCAGGTATTTGCTCCCTCAGGATCATCCAAGACTGCTCAGTCTCAATGACAAAATAAGACTAACAGTTACAGAACTCCAGAAAAATGCAAATAGCACATGGCCACTGTGTTCTGCATCACTAAACATGGGCTGAGATGTGTTTTTACAAAGTACTGACCATGGTTTTGCCTTTCCCTTTAGCAGCTAGAGATACACAGCAATATCCACTGCTCTGCTTTTTCAACTCCCACTTCTTCAGCTGGGTCTGAGGATGATAAACCAGCACAACTAAATTCTTCTGCTCTTTTCAGTAGAGCTGTGGCCACGTGCACCAGCAGATCTTTCTTGGGAGTAGTGAGAATTCAGGCTGACAAAGTCTGCTGGACTTCCAGACTGCAGTGTGACTGCAGTGGTAGGGATAGGAAAATGAAATCATTATTTGTACAGGACATAGGGTACTCGTTGGAATAAATCTGTGTTGGTATTTCCAAGGAGCTGCTTTCCTGCCCTTCCCATTCAAAGCAGGGCTTGATCCCTGAGCAGTCTTTGGAACTGGAGTTCTATGCTGTGGCTCAGGACTCAGCTGGGATGAGATCCACACCAGTTTTTTGAGCACCTGGTAAGATTTTTTGTATTTATTTTTGTGTATTTTGTGTATCCTGCCCCTGGATCTAAAGGCTGGAAGTGTTGAGGCAGATGCACTGACATGGACGTGTGTGGATGGTTGGTGGTCAGGACAGTACTGAGCTCATGATGTGGTGTCAGAAATCTCTTGTGAGATTGTCTGTGATGGTTTTTCAATGGCTTTTGACATCAGCAGGACCCACAATGGAGCACACACAAGAAATCTGCACTATTGGGCACTTCTAAAGGCAGCTTTCTTGCAAATGATAAACTTCTGGCTCTTTCAATACATCTGCACCTATGGAGTTTCCCAGATGGTGTTTTGAGGAGATAAAGAGTTCATGAAAAGTAGCATGAAAAACTCAAAAATCTCTACCACCTCCTGGTGGCAGGGATTTCCTGTCTGTGTACACAGGAGAGATGCTGATGGGCTGAGGCCTGATCATCTCACATCACTGCACAGGCTTTGGTGTCTTCAGGTCTGTTCTGTAGTTCCTCAAAGTTCCCAGGGATACATAAGATATTATCCTCAGCTTTTCCTTCCCACACTTCTCCCTGCCTGCATCAGACCCATTCCTCCAGGCTGCTCCACACTCTGGATAGTAAAGCCAAGATGAAAGATCTCCCCTTCTACCTCCTTCCTTTTGGAGTACCTTGAGATCTCTCCACCCCCACTCTCAAACATGGAGATTGAAACGAGTGATGTGCCTTGGCCCCAGCAATAAAATGAGTCCTGTCCCCTGCCCTTCACAGGTCCTTCAGATCATCCTGTAGAAGGATGGAGGTTCAGCTCCTTCTGATGTCCGAGACTGAACCAGAGCACGTCCAAAATTGCTCTGAAGTTTTGTGTGAATGAAGCCCTCAGTGTCACCACTAAATACCTGAGTGATTTGGCTTGGGAAAAAACCATCATCCTGGTGCTTCTGAGGGCTGGGATGTCTCATCCTGAGTCACTTCCAGGAGGCACAAGAGCAGGCTGTTGCTGTATCCCAAGGCTGGATTTGCTGATTGCCTGTTCTGCATTATCCAAATTGTGCCTGGAACGGGATAGGGCAGCACAACTCAACAGAGGCTCGGGGCAAGCACTCAGATCAGTCTGTGTGTGTGTGCATATCTCCTTTCAAAATGTTCTGGTCAGTCAGGAAGATAAATATGTGGAGAAAGAAAAGCTCCCAGGCTGGGGATGGTACCTTTAGTTGTGCTCTGCTTTCCCTGTCAGCCTCACAAGGATGGTACATCACCCTTTGGAGCAGCACAGCTGCAAGCTGAGCCTTTTTGCTCCTGGGAATGAGGTTTTTATGGCGTGAACTGTCTGTGGAGGTGAGCTTGATTTTCATCCTTTGCTTTCCATCTGTTTGCCGTGCTGGGCTGAGTCAAGCAGATCGCAGTCAGCCCTCACTGCCCGGCCCCAGCCTGCTGCCTCTGTCACACTGCCAAGCAGCTCTGAGATCCCTGACCCCTCTGCAGAAGGATCTCATGAATTCAGATTGCCTGGACGTCCTCCAGTCGGGTTTGTCACGTTTTTGCACCTTTGCCATGTGACAGATCTGGCTGGAGCCCTGCGCACCTCACGCCAGGTTTGCAGCCCAGCACTGTCAACTCTCCTCTGCCTCACAGATGGACGTGTAGGACTCGTGACCTGCTGTGATGCTCCATATGCAGCCCCAGCAGCAGCACCGCATCCCTCCCAAAGGCCCTGCCAGAGGAGCCCAGCTCCCTTCCCCCAAAGAACCCCAGGAACTTGAGCCAGTGTCCTTATCCAGGTCTCATCACAAGCTGCAGCCCCACTGCCCAGAGTATTCACTCCTGAATCTCATCTGCCTCCAATCTGAGATGTTTCATGACAGGACATTAAAAACAACACTGGAAGAGTCTGACCAGCACCCTAAAAAAAAAAAAATCATGAGCTTTTTCCTCATTTCCTTTGCAAATATGCAAAGCCATATTTGGAGACTTTATTCGCCTGCCTCTGGAGCTACTTCATATCCATGGGAGAAAACCTTCATCAACTGACCCTTTCTCTAAAGGATCAGTGGGTCAAGCCTGCATTTTCGAATCTGGTTTCTGTCTGGAAACTCCTTGGATTAGACACTTGTGTAGGAAAAGAAATCTGGTGTCCCGCTCCCTCTGCTGGTACAACTTTTCAGCCATTACCTCGTACCAAAGGCAAAGCTGTTCCACCTGACCCGGCCCTGCTCCTCGGAGATCTATCCCCGTGTCCAAGGAGAAGGCTTGGGAGGGGCAACAGATCTCTCTTGCAAACAGTTTTCTAATGAAATCCACGTTTTTCCCAGCATATTTCATGGCTGGCTCTGAAATTTCTGTGTGAGCTCTTCTATTTGGAGATTTATTTCTGTGTCCGCAGAGACGCCTGCTGCTACCCAAACTTTTCTGATGGTATTTGTTCCTGCTTCCATAAGCATTTAAAAACTTTTCCTTCAAGATCTCCTAGCCTGCTGCTTGCTTCTTTTCTGTGCTTCAGAGGTAGGATCCCAGTGTAGATCTCTCATTTCCTCCTTCTTACTGATTAGAGGATAACTTTATTTAGAGAGCTTTCCAGACTGCCAACAAGCCCTGGGCAACCTTTCCATCTGATATTTATAACAAAGGCCCTTATCCCATGTTTGCCAAATGCCACACATCTTTTAAAAATTGAAATTGCCGGGAGGAAAATGGCAATATGGTTCTTCCTTCAGTGATCACCCACATTGCACTGAAGTCATTTAAATGGGGTCTTTGGTCTTCACAGTGATCAGAGTTTGGCTTGTGTTTCTAACAGGTATCAAATACCAGCACAGACCAACCTATTCTGCAGCCAGAAGGAGCTGTCACGTTGAAATATCCAGAAAACATCCAAACTGATTGCTATTCATCACATAAATTATGAAACCTTTCATCAAGAACAGAGCCAGCTGTTACTGTTTTTAGCTAAATATATTACTTTTAAATTGTAACACTTCTTGGTGTTTTCCAGAGTAATGCAACGTACCATGAACAATGTTTTCAGTGTCTGCAGGTGATTAATTTTCTGCTGCTCCCTCTGGCCATATGTGAATCTTTATCTTTAGAAAAAACTCCAGAATTTTTCTTTACTCAGGAAGAAAAAATGTTCAATTCATACCCAACACTGCTGGAAGCCTCATTTTTCAATGACAAAAATGGTACTTGGGGTGGCACTGAGATCTATGTGAAAGGGTGCCACAAAGCACTGGTTCTGTAGAAGGGTATTTTTTTATTTTATTTATTTTATTTTATTTTNTTATTTTTTTTATTTTTTTTCTTTTAATATGATACTTGGTAGTAGTCACGCTCTAGGGCAGGAAACCTTCTCATGTGACAGCCAGGGCAGTGCTGGGTTTCAACTTCAAGTGTAACATGGAGGTGACACATTTGCTTGTATAATCTCCAAGAGAAATGAATTTACTAAACTCAGGGCTGTGACTGTGATCCTATTGAAATTTGGAGAAGTAACAACCATTTCATATCATTTGGTGTGAAGAATAACTGGTTTCCAGTCATCTTCCTTTGTTTATAATAAATGGCCTCCCTGTGAGCTATTCAATTGTAGTATAAACCAAATGTTTCTATTTCAAGGAGATGTCATGAGTATCTGAAACTTCTGTTGATACTCTCCATTTATTGCATCAAGAACAGGGATTACTCAGGTTAAGGTTGTAAGGCCAAGCACTAACAGGCTCAGAAGCACCAGACTTCAGGTTGTCTGTGCCATCAGGACTGTGCTGGGTGGGCTTTTACCACCCGTGAAGTCATTCCTGGTACCCACCCTGCTGCTGTGCAGCAGCTCTTACAAGCCCCCCGTGCCCTGTGCAGCTGCCCCACTTCCAAAAGCTGTGTTATCCATGTTAAAGTCATGTTATGGTAAAGTTATTTATGCCCACTTGGAAGGATGGCTCTTCCTCTTCAGCCCCTTCTCCCCCCTTGTCTGGGACACAGAGCCATCCATCCTTCCTTCCACACACATCCCCCCTCACATCTCCAAGGGTCCAAAAGTAGCACAGCCTCAAAGCTGCCTTTTACTTATCCTCCTCAGTCCAAGCCCACATTCCATGAAATTACTGTACACTCATTTTCCTGCAAGTCTCTTACCTCCTGGAGCTGCTGACGCAGTGGGGACAGGACACCAACTCATCATTTTTCCATGCTCTGTGTGAGAGCTGAGCCCGTTTCCCACACAGCACCAAACCTCTGCACTGAACCGACCATGAATTACTCCCTGTGGGACTTTTCTGGGATGCTCATCACAGGAGGAACTGGGAATTTTGCAAACAAAATCACTTTTTAGACCTCACAGCATACCACTAGCATGGAAAGCCCTCATTTTACATGCAGGGAAGTAGGTGCAGAGACAAAAGTAGCAATTTTCCAGATATATAACTGTGGTTTAGCACTTTCTATGTTCAAGGCACAGCTCTCAGTGTCTTCAGGGGTAGCTTGGAGAGCTCAAGACATCCCCAAATCAACCATACCGGGTGTCTGAGTGGACCTCACAAAACAAAGTCACTGATAATCACTGACCTCAGGGGTAAGAATCTTGCTTATCATCCCTCCTCCTGCTTTGGTTGCCTTGCCTGGCAATGAAACACTAACAAAGGCTTTGCTTTCTTGGAGCAAAAATCAATCTCCTGAACAGAACCTGAGAGACCAAAACCTCTGGGACAGCATCACTCAGTGAGATGCAGGAGGGAAACCATCACTCAGTTTCAGGAGGGAAACCAGACCAAAAATATGTGGTGCAGACAAAGACACATCATGTCTGTGTTAAAAAAAAACAACCCCAAAACCAAAGCCAAACAGAAATACAAGCAACCACTTTGAAAAAGCAAAACCAAAGCCAAACAGAAATACAAGCAACCACTTTGAAAAAGTAGCCTCAAAATGCTACTTAAGAGATTACAAGAACATCAAACCAAACCCAGAGGAATCTGTAATATGCAGAATTATTATGGAAGCTGAGGGAACACTCGTGGCTTTCAAGCACTTGTAATTCCTTTTCGGTGTCAGCAGCAGTCGATGCCAGTTGTGTACCAAAGGGCTGGGCTGTCCCTCCTCCTGTGCCATCTCTGAGCCCCTCCACCTTCCTCTGCTCCCTTCTGGATCTGCTTCTTATCTTCCCAGGACACCAGCTGCTGTTCCTGGGCTTTTCCAACACTGAGCCAGAGAACCCAGCTTTTTGCTGACTTGATCACAAGCTGGGCTCATCAGCCTGTACCTGAAAGGATTTCTCTTCCTACAAGCCTTGTGCAAGTCAGCTCCAAGGAGAACTTGTCAGAAAGGGTGAGAAGAATTATCACACCTTCCTTTAGCTGTTCCAAACATCCTTGTTGAGTCTAAACTGAACTTTTGCATTCCTGCTGCAATTAATGGAGAAGGATGACCAGTTCCATAGGATGCTTCATCCCATCCTAATTCAAATGCCTCAGACAGGTGGCAAGATGTTTTTCTATGATTGCTAAGCTGCATTTAAAAGGACTTCTATTCCCTGATTTTTCTGAATGTCTGTAGGTATTTCTATAAAACAGTGTTACAACAAGAAGTTCCTCACATTAAAATGCATATTGTGAAAGGAAATGTATTTTGCTGCTTTAAAACCTCCCACTTGACCACTCGAGAGTGCCCCTTTGTCTCTTCATTCTGAGAAACAGTGTTGAACTGCTCCATTAAATCTTCTCCATGCCCCTGCTGCTTTCACATNTTCTGAGAAACAGTGTTGAACTGCCCCTGCTGCTTTCACACGACTCCATCATCTTCTCTCCCTTTTAATCTCTGTTCCAGGCTTATTTACTTCCCTTTCCCTCATACAGAAGTTGTTCCATATCTTTGGCCATCTCTGATGTCCTTCACTGTGCCTTTCCCTAGCTGGTTTTACCTGAGATGTCCTTTCTGAGCCGGGGGAGCAGCACTGCACCCAACCTAATGCAGTCACACTGTGGATGTGCAGAAAAAGCCAAGTGATGCTTTCTGATTTGTTACCTGCTCTTGCTAATAACCCTCCCATGCTCTTTTCATTTTTGAGCACCTCTGGAAGTATTGCCACAGCTTTTAAGATTTCTTTTCTGGATTGTAGCAGCCAACTTACAGCTTCTCTTTATAAATGCTTTGTAAGAATATATTCCTCTGTATATATTACATTTGAATGTCACCTTGCATTTTACCATTTCATTAGTATCTAAAGACCTTTTACTTACCATTTCCTCTGCACTTTTATCCACCCTGAGGGAAGGATCCTTGCTGACACCCTGAATAGATGCCTGTCATTCAGCATCATGTCCTAGCTGGTACTTTGAGGAAGATTAAACCAAAAAAATATCAAAAGTCTTAGAAAGTATCACAATAATTTCCATGATTTGTGACTCATGGGAAATGTCTGGCTGCCAGTGTGACTTTAGGCCAAATTTCAACTCCTCTTGCCTCAGGCTTCCTCAGCTGTGAAATAAAAGATGCATTTATAGTGCGTGGCAGAGGCCAGAGAACTTTGTCCAGCTTTTCCAAGTTCAGCCTCCCAGGCTGCCTGAGCTCGTGCATGTCCTCAGTGTGATCTCCTGTCTCCCTGAGATTTCTCCTGGTGGAGGACATCAAAGTGACTCTCCCAGAGGGACAGTTACTATCACCATGGAAAAATAAAAAATCCAACCTTATATTCTCGTATTGAATCCAAAGCAGAGCCAGGGACTAAAAAGAAATTATCCCAGCCAAAACCAGGACATAAACCTAAGTTTATAGACTCCCTTAAAAGTTTATTCTCCTTTGTAAGTGCCTTGTAGGTCTGCAGAGGATGATTTATATCCATTATAGGTTTTCATTTCAGATCTAATTACCCACTCCAGCAGCCTGGGCAGCAAAGGGTGAACATGAAGAGGGGATGAGAAGGAAGGATAAATCACTGGATCTCCAGGCCAGGTCCTGCAAGGATCCTTGTCAAAAGTCCCCCTTCAGCTCTCTTGTAGCCCCTTTAGGTACTGAAAGGCTGTTTGTCCTTGCTTCCCTGGCTATTTCCCTAATATTTCCAAGCTACACTGCACAGCTTGACAAAACCAGTCTTTCTAAGCCTTTGTTTCAAGATTCACTTGCACTAAGGGAGATTTGGGAGCAATTAGAGTGGCTTTTACAAACCAGTCATTTTTCTATTTGCAGTTCAGATCCTGATAGTAAATATGACAAAGGGGCACTAAAGCTTTAAGTAGCTCAAAGTATTGCTGTGCTCAGAGCAAGGCAAACTGAAAGAGAAGCCAGAAGAATACTTATGCAGACCACGTTACCAGAAACATTTAAGGGGACTGCATTTATAAAGAAAAATTCTTACAGTCAGTTATTAGCCAATAAGTGGAGCAGTTCATTGGCAAAGACACAGAAATACACAGCAGGCTACTGGAGCTCTTAGGGAAAATACAATTAACTTGGTAACAAAATTAAATATAGTAGATCTATAATAAGTGTGAGCAGCTTATAGTAAACCCAAAGGGAGTATTAAGAATTCAACCCATCAATCATCACAGCATGTAACCACCCCTGGAAAACATTTCTAAGAACCTGTTTGCAATTTCATGCCTGTTCCAGTTACTATATGAATAAAGCTGATCCTTGATTGATTTTTACTGCTATGACTCCTTGAATTTCAGTTCTTCACACTAGTGATTTAATTTCACATTTGGATATTCTTGCTCTTTGCACACATATGAACTGCTGCAGTGTTGTTGCAAACCCACTGGGCTATTTCCACCTCTGCCAAATGAAGTTTGACAAGGTTTTCACCAAAATGCAACTCGCTTTCTCCATCTGAAAAATCTGGATAATGGTTTCACTTCTAATTATAAGCAACTGGAGACCTAAGGCTGCTTAATGGAAATGTGTTGGTAGTGCTGCAGCCACCTCTCCTTTTGCCTCACCTGAAGTAATCATGAGTAATGCCACAAACTTGGGGAAGTTTTTATGGCAAAATCCCAGCAGGAGAGAAGATGCATCTCCAATCATTATAAAGAAAAAATATATCCATAAAATTGCAGCTTACAGAAATCAATCCCGTGGAAAAAAAATTGCTACCTGCTCTGTTTTGCCAGGATAATCCAGTTTGGGCTCCACAGTGGTGATTTGAAATTGCAGCACGTTCACTCAGCAGCTTTTCATTCTCCACAGATTCCCTTTGCCATCACAGGACAGAGAGACTCACCCTGTCTCAGCCCTGTAAGGAGCCCCCACACCTTCAACCATGAGAGGTGACCTCAAAATGCAGCTCCCTGCTTCATCTGCCCTCACAACCATGGATCAATTCGTTTGTCTCACCGTGGAGGAAGCTCAGCACTGACAGAGTTCTGAGTCCTCTGCTGCTCCTGCCAGCTCACAATCCCAGCTGAACTGAATTTTTCCATATGTTCCCCTGGAAAAGAAAAGCTCTATTCCTTCTGTTCAAGACCACTTCATGCCAGGGAGTCAGAAGTGTCTGTAAGTGGAAATCTCAAGTTCCAAAAGACTCTGAGGCTCTGTGACCACTCCTAAGTTCACCTGGTACTTCCAGAGCCCTCCAGGGATGTGCAGCCCCAGCCTGTGCTGGTTCCTTAGCCCCAAAGAAACGTGGAGAAACTGCAGTTCCTAGGAAATCATACAAGGGTGAGGAGATTTGTTACAACCCAGGGGCTGGAAAACTGCAGAAGCACTTGAGAGGTCAAGTATTGGCCAAGGCCACCTCTGCCTTCTTTCTCCCTGGCAGCCTCCCAGCTCCTCCTCACTCTAGCCAGGGGCTGGAAAGGGTCTGATGCTGCCCAGGGTCTGATGAAAATGGTCTTGGAGAGGAGCTTTGGGCTTCTTTTCATATCCATCTCCATTCATAAATCAGGGAAAGTGCTACAGCGAAATTCCCGCAGTTGGGAGCATTTTAAATTTCATTCTCCAGCCAAGGCAATTCCAGAGAGGAGCTGGGATGGGCCACCCAGCAGGCAGGGTAAGCTGGGAGAGCTGTGGGATGAGGATCTGAGGAGCAGGAGTGAAAGTTTTTGCTGGGGATGTTTTGATCCCAGCGCTGTTTCCTTTGGAGATGCTGATCACAGGCTTGTCTCCCACAGTTTCCTCTCTAGGTCTGCTCAGCAATCACCCAGAAAGCAAAAAAAGAGAAAGAAAAATGCCACAGCCCCCTAACCATTGGTTTTCCAAAGCATTATTCAGGGGGAAAACCTGAAGCAGTTTCTCTCTAGGGTGAAAAAAGAATTGTTTCCATTCCCATGGCATTTGGAAAACACACATTCACTGAGCTCTCAGAGAGCAGGGGCTGCTTGTGCCCCAAACCAGGGCCCACAGGCACCCTCCAAAAAGCCCTCCCTGCACCAGGAGTGTGGCACAGACCAGTGGTGAGAGCAGCAGAGAAAGGCACAGACCTTGAATAAAAATATATTTTACAATCCACAGGACATGGCACCAGCTCAGGTACTGCAGAGCATCCTCCAGGACAGCCCAGAGCAGCCCTTATTAGTCCGAATTGTCCTCTTGAATCACTCCAAGGACTTGAGCAGACCCTTTTCTCTCCCCGTTTACACTGCTGAGCTTGCTTCCTGCAGCAGAGCCAAACCCTGCCTTTCTTTTTCTTACCACTTTTCCCCTGCCTTCACCACCAGCACTCAGGCCAAGGATTGGCAGCAGATCAAGGGAAGAATCTACAAGCTCTCAGGTTGGCTGATGGTTTATTTCTTACCCAGGTAATTCCCTGATCCAAAGGCACAGCACTGGAGGGTCCATGGGGGTGCTGCAGCAGACTCACTTTCATTATCATCATCTGCAGTGCTGGAGAGGCTCCTCCATTCTTGGGAGAAGCCAAATCCTGGAAGCTGTGCAGGTGATATGGGGGTGACAAAGATGCTCCCAGGGTGGATCCTGTTCTCTGCAAAGGTCTTTCATAAATACAGCTAAATAAAGGAAACATTGCTGCTTAATCTCTTTGGAGAAAGGCTGTGCTGCTGCTCAGAGGTAGTGACTCCTGGAACTTGGCAGGTTTTTAAGAGCAGCAAAAAAAATCCTGTTGCCTTCTGAGCAGGAATAACCATATCTATTTTAAAAAATGTAATGTGCACGCTCTCAGGGAAATGCTCAGCTGTCACAGCAGAGCAGGTCACAGCAGCATTTGATCTGTGGCCTCCAGAGCCACTGGTGGACATCATGTCCTTTATGGGCAGTTAGGTGCCTCTTCTTGTCTGTATCCAGCAAATTATTTCATTTGCAGCCATTACTAATTTTGAAAGGACTCTGTGCTCTTAAACAGACCATTGAAACAATGGCTCAGCCTCACCAGGAGCCACCACAAACTGGAAGATGGGCTACAAGGACAGTGTGAACAGGCTCTGTGGCCATGACAGCATTTGGTGACATCCTGCTGCAACACCCCATCCCAAATGAGAGCTTCTTCAGGAGAGCACCAGAGCATCTCTGAGACAAGCTGCTCCTCAGCAGCATCTTCTGCTCCGTGTTCAGATCCAGGGTGTTTTCTGGGCCCTGGAATACAAACAGCACTCACAGCCTCAGTGACACCAAAGCTCTCCAGGCCCATGGCTGAAGCTCTCCTGTGGTAGCATGTCAAACCCATGCTGGGCCAACATCCTTATTTTCTCCTGGGACCTTTTCCCTTTCTTACATCTGGTCCTACAGATCACCTTGATGCCTTGTGAAGGCTGACCTAGAACAGAGGCTAGATGGAGTTAAAGAATAAAGCAGGGATTTATTAGAAGGCCTCAACGGATACACCTTGGGCAGTACAAGAGCCCAGCCAGGGCTACACCCAAGATGAACCCAAAATGGTCACAAAATGGACGACTGGTCACGAGGTTTCTCACTTTTACAAGTTCTGGTCCATTAGCATATTGGAGTTAATTGTCCAATTATAGCTTTAAGTTATGAAGTCCCATCCTTCTTGTTTTTCTCTCTTCAGTCCACGTTGTTTATGCTCTTGGGCCTGAAATTTGGATCACTTGTCCTTGATCCCCAGCTAGAGAAGGAATTGTTTTGTGTCCCTACTCTGTGAAGAGAGCTGCTATCCCCTAATATGAAGATCAGAACTCCACACTACAGCAGTACAGAATCTGAAAAATACAAAAGCTAAAACTTGAAGCATCAATCTCAAGCATCTCTAAAGCAGAAACCATTATTTTCTTGCCCAGAAAAGTTGTGGCTGACCCACCCCTGGAAGTGTTCCAGGCCAGCTTGGACTGTGTGGTGGAGTGGAAGGTGTCCCTGCCCATGGCAGGGGGTGGAGCTGGATGGTCTTTAAGGTTCCTTCCAACCCAAACCATTCTGGGATTTGTGATTTTACGACACCATGTCACCACCCCAAGCTGTTTCATGAAGGGAACCCCCAGGCCACCACCTCCCCCCTGCCTCGACACCGCCATGGATCCCAAATCCCAAATCTGCAGTGGAGTGAGGGATGCTGGAGGAGCCAGGAGGAGAAGCAAGAGGCAGATCAGCTTCCCCTGCTCTGTGTGTGAGACCTGGCAAGTCTGTGACTTGTGCTTCCAACAGGCTGCTGAAAGAAAAGGGCCTGATTTGCCTTGAAGCAGTGGGAGTTCAGGTTATGTGCAGCCTCTCTGCTTGCCTTGAAAAGCATCTGTTAATAGAGAGGAGTTGGAGGGGAGCAGCAGACAAAGAGACATCACAGGCAGGATCCTCCCCATCAGTGGCACTGCCGCTTGCCAGGAGGGTTTCTCATGCAGCCCACGCCTGTGATGTGCTATTATATTCCATGAAAAGAAGGGAGAATGTCAAGTTTAGAACATCTTGGCTATTCCAGAGGTATAATGCCATTACAGCGCTGAGATGACATGCAGCACAGGCTGCTGCCTGTTCCCAAGAAGCAGTTCAGGACCCAGCTCTTGAGGAGTCACCTGAGTAAAAAAAAAACCAATCCCTGCATAAGGCAGAAGCTCCCCATTTAGCTCCTTTTATCCATCAGGGCTCCCCAGATCTCATCCTGAAGGGCCAGTTGTTGACCAGAGCACAAGGGGAGGGGATGGTGAAGGGCTCTGGCCTTGTGTGACATTTCTCACACTCTGGCATCCCAAAGGCCACACGTCCCAGGGCAGCCACCAAATTTGTTGTCCTGCCTGTAACACATTTTCCTGTTGCTCCTGCAGCAATAGAAGAAACTCAGGCCTCATTTCCTGCATTCTGGGTCACTCCTCAACAAGTGAATCATCATTCCCCTTCCAAAGGAGCTTAAAAAAGATCCACTAAACCATTTGCTCTGTGGTCCTTCGTGAGATGCTCCAGGTATCCACTTCAGCATCCAATTTCTCAGGACACCAGCACGGCAACAATTCCCTTCTTATTGGGGATATTATTTGAAAGGACAGGATAATCGAACGTCACACACAGGCTTTCCTTCAGCACTGGCAAAGAAAATCCCTTTAATCTGAAATATGACACATCCTGATCAGGTGCAGGGGGGAAAAAAAGAACCAGATCAGAGAGATTTTGCTTTCATGTGGCTACAAGATAAATCATCATCCAGGGCAAGTAATGGGCAGTAATTGTAACTCCTGTCTGCATTTACAGCACATCAGAGACCTGCGAGGGCTGAGATGGCTCGATAGCTACTGAGCCTCCCAGGCTCCAATTACCCCTCTCTCTGCTCTCAGTATCAAAGGCAAAAAATTGCTTTCTTCATGCTAAATGATCTGCAGGGTGGAGGCAAATGGGCAGAAGGACTTGGAGAAACGATCGTGGGCTCTGCTGTGCCCAAGTCTCAGCTGTTTCCTCAGCTCCTACAGAGGAGGAGGAAGCACAGTGGGAAGGGGTGGGGCTGAAGGTGCTGCGTTTTGCACCTCGCCCACCCTGAGATGAGCTGGCTATTTGCTTTAGTAAACAAAAAAATTCATCTGGGCTCAGTTTGGTCTTTGGACACTCCACTATACCAGGGAGGAAGAAACAAACTGCAGAGAAAAACGTTTTTGTCTTCTGACACTGCACTTGCATATAGGAAAAACACCCTGCAGCACTGCCTGTCATGGGCAGGGGGACATGAGCATGTCAGGGGACTTTTCCTCTTAGAAAAGGAAAAACCAAGGCTGATTAAATTAATTTGGCACTGGATCACCTAGCAATCTTGTGGCATGGGACCTTCAGTGTCTACATCCCAGCCAGGGCCTGGCTTCTCATGCCCAGTTCTTCTCCTAAAAGCAGAGACATCCTTTTGTCTCCTGAAACAAGTTTCCCTCCTCCCAGGTAGCACAAGACCTGCCAGGATGCTCAGCCATGACCAAATCTCTGTCAGGTACTTTTATCTATCCAGGGCATGCCCTCCCCATCTCTTAAATCAACCTAAACTGAATTTGTGGAAGAATTTGCCCAGACACTTCACACTTGCAGTGCCCCTTGTTGTTACATGGCCATATAAATGTTTCCATTGCTGCCTGAAAGGTGGCAGGTCCAGCGAGCTCCATGGCAATGTCCCTGGCTCTGCTGGATGCAGATTTTAATTAATCTGCAGCATTTCCAGTGCTCAGCTTCACTTGCTAAATCCAGACTGATCACTGCACCACTTCCCTTCTCCACTGCATCAATTTTTGGTGTCATACACTCATTTGCTGCTGACTAGACCCAAAATTACATATATGGCTTCAATTTTTGTCTTACAAGCAGCGGCCATGGGTTTATAACCTCAAGATCTGCCAGGTAAGCAAGAACCTTTCCTTCACTTCACCATTCTGCAGATTCAACGTTCAGCCCATAGAACCACACTAACATTTTATTTCCACAGTGTCAGCTGACATCCCCCTTCCACAGAAAATTCCTGAACTGTGGTTTTCTCATGAGCGCCAGTGTCAGGGCTCGGGGTTTGCCCTGGCAGTGAAGCTCACAAGCAATCCACACTGAGATTTTAGCTCCAGGTTTCTGTCAGGCTGGGGTGTTCAGAAGAGTCTTGTGCAGATTCTAATAATGTGGATGCTATTCAGCACCACAAGCCCTGGTGTGGCTCACAGCACTTTGCTTTGTTATAAGGTAAATATGAAATTATAATGTGTTTTTTCCTATTTCCTGTCTCCTCAAAGTCTGTACTCTGCTATCCAAAAAAAAATCCCCCCTTGTTTCTTCTGCCTCAGTATTTCCCCAGCCTCATCTCCTTTCCACACTCAGATGTTTCAGGGTAATAGTTGTGTATTTTTAAGCCCGGCATGCTGACAACAAAACAAATATCCAATTAAATAGATATTTTTAATAGATGCTGTACAGCTTGCAGGCAGCCAGACCTCTTGTTTAGCCTTTTGTTTTTCATGCTGTTGAGCCACATTCTTCACTTTCAATCCTAGAGGAAAGTCTTCCCTGGATTGTGCATCCCCCTCCTGCAGCCCCCTGGCAGTGGCCTCCTGCCCAGCAGGCAGACCCTGTGAGCCACGGTGGCTTTGGAAGCTTTTCTGTCACTTCCAGCCAGGACAAAGCACCCAACAAACCTCTGCCACCATTTCTCATGCAATCCATGGTCCAGAGGAGCCGCAGACCTGGCACCCTCCTGCCATAAATAAATCCCACGTGCCCAGCACTGAGGCACAGCTCAGCTTTCCCTCATTCCAGCCTGGATTCAATGATGCATTTTACTTCCTCCCTCCTGTCCATTTTAAACCCAAGACCAGAGTATTTTTTTATGCAGGTCTCCTTGGCCATGGCTGTGTCTTGAACATAATATCAATTTTTTTCTAGTTAACTCTTCACTCTTCCTGCTGAAGTGGAGGCAGCTCCAAACTCCTCTGGGATGCAGGATTGATGTGGCTGGTGTATTATTTAATCTCACCAACAGCTCCTTGTGCCCAAATTACCTTGTTTGTCACCACAAACCCATCCTGGATGTTCACGCAACAGTGCAGCTCCCATTCTGCATCCCTGCTGCTGCTCTTGTAACAAAAATTCAATTTCTGGCTATTTCAGTTGAATTTCAGCCTGTATCCAAGTGAGATTTAACCAGACAGGAATGTAATGCAATAAGTCAGTGGAATGGCAGACTGTTATTTGCTATTTTTTTAATATTAAAAATGCAAAGTATAAGTAATCTGGGGGAAAAAATTAAATCAGAAATCCTGAAATTGCTTCCGTAATTGCAGATTACGTTATGGAAAGAATAAAGCACAACTCCATGGGCAGATGATTTCCAGAGGCAAATCAATAACTTTTAAAGGGCATATTGACCAGCCAGAATGAACCTTGGGAAAAGAGCTAAAATAGAAAAAATATCTAGTTGACAAACTATTTAAAATAAGGATTTTTCACCTTCTTGATCTAAAGTACAGTTAAATCCAGTGATCTAAACATTTTGACTGCAAATCCCAGGCCAGGTTACAGCCTGATCCTGGCAAACATTTTCATTATTGAGACTTTGCTTGTATAAGAGAAGATGTTTTAAATTTACATCAGACACTTCTGATTTAATTCTGAATTTCCTTTTATATGAGTACGGGCACTTCTTTTGCAGCGATTTAATTTTTTTTTAACACACTACAGATTTTCCCTCCATGAAAGAAAAAAAGAATCTGTTAACATCAGCCTCTTTTGTTGCCCAGTTCCATTTCCTCTGCCTCGGATGAAAGGAAATCCTTAGTGAAGAGCCTCGTTGACTGTTGTTTGCCTTTCCAGTCACTTTGTATTAAAGATTTGGAAAATTAGCTAAAGCACGGCTCCGCTCCCACACGCTGGCCCAACACAGAGGTTAACATTCCTCTTCATGCATGATGTGCTAGACCCAGGAGTTTTCTGGGGATATTTTTGGAGAAAGACAGCCAAAAGCTGCCATCAATGTCCATTTGTGTCCCTCCACAGCCCAGCTGCAGCCCAGCACTGCCAGGAGCTGCTCAGGCCTTTGGCAATGTTTTAGTGCCAGAGAACCACGGAATCATTAAGGTTGGAATGGAAGAGACCTCTGAGATCAAGTCCAGCCATTCCCCCAGCACTGCCCAGCCCACCCCTAACCCCTGTCCCCAAGTGCCACATCCACATGGCTTCAAAATCCCTCCAGGGGTGGTGACCCCACCACTGCCCTGGGCAGCCCTTTCCCCTTAACAACTCTTTTTGTGAAGGAATTTTTCCTAATATCCAACCTAAACCTCCCCTGGTGCAACATGAAGTCATTTCCCCTTGTCCTATGGGAGAAGAGAACATCTCCCCCTCACCCATGAATATTCCTGCCTGGACATCAGGGCTCTGCTGAATGTGATCCTCCAGCCAATGCTAAGAAGCTTTTTCTGGACAGAAGGAGAGTGTGGCACATTTCCATCGCTCTGGGAAGAGATTTTTACCAGGAAATCAGACTAAGACCCAAGCCAAAAAGACTCAAAGTAAATCAGAAAAAAACCCGTAGTGCCTGGGAGGTGGAAAACTTGGGTTGCAACGCCATGTGGAGCACTGGGTGCCCAGCACTCATCATTAAGAAAGGAAACATTTCTGCTGGGAACATCTCTGTTGATTCCCTGCTGCTGGCTGAGACCCAAACCCTTCCCTTGGGATGGCATCACCACTGGGGAAAAAAAAGGGGAAACCTCTGTAAGCCTTAAGGAAGCTGAGAGGGAACATCCCTGTGCACTGAAATTCTGCCCATGAGGTCCAGCCTTAAAGTGCTCGTGACCCCCACACGTGCAGGGGGTTTCACAGGAGGGAGGATGAGATTTGCCTCAAAGGAAAGGAGGTTTTTTGTGCCTGGCCCTGAGCACAGATCCTGGTGTGTGCCTTTACCACCAGAACATGCAGGGAATGCCTTTGGTTTGTCCTTCCAAAGACATTGATGAAAACAACCCCAAGCTGGGCTGTCTGTGCTGCTCTGCACAGGGTCCTGCTCGTGACTGAAATAGGCTGAGCCCTGTGCCAGACTCATCCTTCAGCCCCAAGGAACCCACACAGGGCAGGAACCCCAATGATTTCCAGCACATCCAGCTCATCCTCTCCATCAAGCCACATATAAATGCTGAAAATGCAGGAATTCTGCAGCCTCAGAACAGCTCCACACACACTTTTCTTGTTTTTTTTTTTTTTATTATGGTCTCTTCTCTCCCCCATTTTCACAAACTCCTGGCTTGGTTGGCACAGTCAGGGACATTAGAAGGAGACCAGCTGATGGACAGAGGCTCAGAGTGAGGCAGCAAGATCACAGAGAGTAATTTCCTAAGGAAATAGACCTAGGGGAAAAAAAACATTGTCATTGTTTATCTTCTTTCAGCAGGTCTTGTTTTTTCATTGGAAAAAGCCAGCAGTGCAGCAAACAGCTTCATGAATATACAGATTGTTTTTGGCAACTACCAATTAGCAAAGAATGTGTTCATGCAATCCCCAAGCAGCTATTTCCCTGGGAATTTCTTGTTTTGAACAAGCCATTTTCCATTAGAGAAAATACACACAGTGACAAATAGTTCTTGCTGGCTCTTGTTAGTGGAGGGAGAAGGGAGAAGGGAGAAGGGAGAAGGGAGAAGGGAGAAGGGAGAAGGGAGAAGGGAGAAGGGAGAAGGGAGAAGGGAGAAGGGAGAAGGGAGAAGGGCAGGCAGACACCCTGTTACTGGGGTGTTGGAAGATCTGGGCACAGACAAATCAGAAAACAGGACAAAACAGAAAGAAAAAATGTCCTGGTGTGCACAGAGATGTCACTGTTGGGGCTCATTCCTGCCACTGCAGACCAAGGGACTGTGGGCTGTTACTCATCACAGCCTATGGCAAACACCTCCTTCCAGGTAAATCCTACCCAAAAAGTGCCAGGCTGAGGTTCCCCACAGCCCCTCTGGCCCCTGCAAGCCCAGCCTGGGTCCTTGCACTGACCTGGAGACAGAAACACAACACTCAAGTCTTCCAAGCATCACTTCACAGCTTTGCCTGAGACACTGGATGAACCATGGAGCAGGGAGACAAGGCACTTAAAGTCAGCTATGATGGACAGCTTTTTATTTCCCAATGTTTTCATTCAACAAAGTGCTACATTCCATAGTTACAGGATGAGGAGTTGTTCCTGTCCACAACAGAAAACCACGAGGAAGCACGAGGACTGCTCACAGCACTCTGTGGAAGCAGGGCAGCCCAGAGAAGCCTCACCAGGGTGAACATCTGGCCTCAGAGACACCTTTAGGAATCAGCAGCTGTGTGGTGGAGGTGCACTCCATCGGGGCTGGAGCTGCCAGGCAGGCTGGTTCCTCCTGTCAGAAATGGGGCTGGAGATGCCAAAGCTGTTGGGTAGTGCCTGCAGTGAAATTCTGCCTTGTGCTGTCAGGAAGATGCAGAAGGGAGGGGAGTGGCTCGTCCTGCCTGGAGTGCAGGGGTTGTTATTGCTGCAGTGCCACTGCCTGCCAATGTCACCACCCTCAGCACTCAGGGCTTGCAGTTCACCCAGCACAGAGGATGAGGAGGGCCCTTCTTGGCTGCTTTCCTTGCCCTGTCCCTTCCAAAAGAACCTGCTGGTTTGGCAAGGCAGAGGTGAAGGTTCAATCAGCAGGGTTAGGCCACTGGAGCTTCAGCTCCCACCTGAACCTCCCGTCCCCTCCCTGCTGCCATCTGATCACTTCAAGGGAATGAATCAAACTCCAGGAGCTGTGCAGAGAATATTTTTAAGAGCCCAGTCTGAACTCTATTGGCCTTGAATGCAAAGGGAAGGGGCTGAGTGGTGCTTGTGCTTTAAGGACCTGCAGACACTGCTCTGATGCCAAGGGCACTGCAGGAAACACTGGCTGAGCTCTCTCACAAGCTTCCCTCGAGCCAAGGCTGGCTCTGACTGGCCACCTTGCTTCCACGACTTTTCTTGGACCCTCCAGGGGACCCTCCAGGGCTGACCAAAACCAACTATTCCACAGAAACCTCCCCTCCACACGGCCATCAGCTGGCATCTCTGCACTGCTGGCCAGCAGTGGTCGGGTCCCATCCTCGGGTGAAGGATTTCAGAGCCAGAGTCAGGCCTGGCTGAGCAGACAGATCAGAAAAACCTTCAGGAAATCCACCTAACTCCTAAGCCTGTCTCCAGCAGAGACCAGAGAGCCCACACTGAACTGTGCAAGCAACTGGGCCTCCCTTCCTTGTCGACTTCCAGCATCCAAGCCACCCCTGCCATTCCTCTCCGAGGGAATTCTGGTTCTCAGGACACCAGGGGCCCCCACAGAGGCAGTAAAACCCCACTTTGATCATTCTGACTGGCAGTGTTGCCTTTAATTCCTCAAGTTCATTATGCTGGAGAGGGAGAAGAGAGGCAGGGAAACTGATTGCCCCTGCAGAAAGGCAGTGTTTCCCAAACTGGGGATTTATTAGCACAACAAAAGGCCACAGCACCTCCCCACCCGCCTTCCCAATCCATCAAACTGACACCCCATCCATAAGGATCCTCCTGAGCTGCCAGAGCTGGGGTACTGAAACCAGCAGCCAGCAGCCTTCCTCAGCCATCCCCCTTCCTCCTCCTCCTCCTCCTGACTGACCCAGCAGCTCTGTGTTTTATCAGATATTTTATCAGATATCCACTTTGCAATCCCCACCGTGCCTTACCAGGAATAAATCATCAAAGTGCCCAAGGGACAATATTTCCCAATTCCCAATACTGCAAGACAGCCAGGAATGATCACCTGGACTGTTAACACCTCCCAGCCACCTCCAAGCCCCAACAGGCTGAGGAATGAGAAGGAAATAGGGAGAGATCAGTCTGGAGGGAAAACTTCATCTTAACTTGGAGTGACCACTTACTACGTGAGAAAGAGGCCTTAATTTTGGATTTAATGGTGTCTTGCCAGTCAGTGCCTGTTAAAGATGTGGGGCTGCTTTTAGCAAGGCAAAATCCTCCTGGGTAGAAGTTTCAGGAACAAAAAGGGAGAGATGCACTGTGGAGCCCCATCTGGGGGAGCCTCTCCTGGAGGGATTAGGGTATGAAGACCCCCCCTCAAAAGCTGTTGTCTCCCCAGCCTGCTCCCCATGCACCCAGCAGGATGAATGACCGAGGTGCCACACACGGCTGTTGGACTGGAAGACTGAGGGTTAGAGCAGCATTTTGAAACCAGGTTGTCCCTCCTGTCCTTGTCCAGGTGACCCAGTGGGTGTCACAGGCTCACAGGAGAGTGCCTGGGCTCTGATGAGCAGTGGTTGTTCAGAGCTGACCATCACATCTGGTGACTCAATGTCCAGAGCAGGCCCTGAGCCTCTCACCTCAGGAGGGGCTTCTGAAAGTCCTCTCTGCCTTGCAATGCTACTGACACTTCCACAAGACATTTGCTCACCATCTACCTTTCACCATCTGACAGGCCTTTCCACCTCCACGGGGAACAAAATCCTGCTCCTGCCCCTCCCCAACCTCTCCCAAGGCTCAGAGGGATTTAATCTCAGCAGATGTGTGCTCTGCCCTTATTTTCTGCTCAGGTCTCCTCTGGCAACAGTGACTGTTCCTTGCAGGAAGGTTGATTCCCCACAGAACAGCAACTCCCACCTCAGAAACGTGGATGTCTTGCATGTCAGATTGAAGTAATTCCACAGTGGGAAGCAGAGCTCAGTAGTGCAGCTGTTCCCTGGCTCTTTGGACAGCATTTCTGGGCAAAGCTACATTATTCTCCCCTGCTCAACGTCTTTGACACCTCAAGCACTGTCCCCTTCAGTACTCAGGACTAAGAGGGTACATCCACAACGCCCTGCATCCATCTTGTGCCATGAATTCACCTTTCTCCCTGCAGCCAAGGGTTCCCAGTGTGGTCATCTCACCCCCCCACAGCTGACATCTCCCCAGCTCTTGCTCTTTTCCCACTATTAGCCACGAATCCCTCAACAGTGACTGCCACCTGCTCCCCAACCTCTAGTGCCTTTCTGTATTCCATGGTTTGCAGACCAGTTGCCCAGGGAATCTGTGGCTGCCCCATCCCTGGAAGTTTTCCAGGCCAGACTGGATGAGGCTTGGAGCAACCTGGTCTAGTGGAAGGTGTCAGGGCTGGAACGAGGTCCCTTGAAAGTCCCTTCCAACCCAAACCATCCTGTGATTCTGTGAGACAAGACCCATCCAGATCCTGCAAAGATGCTGCTGTTCACACAGCTTCCAGGGGCTGAAAATGCATTTTCTAGTGGGGTAAAAGGGTACAGAGGCTCCACTCTCATCCCTATGGGAATGCAGCCTTGGAAAGAGAGAAACCTGGAGCTAGTGTCCTTCCAACAGGAGGCAGAAGCTGGGGAAGTCTCTGGCCTGCCTCTTCTCTCACCTCCTTGCACTCTGACCAAAAGCCAAGAGATCCAGGCAAGACCACCCGTCAGCAGGTGAGTGCTGGTATTTATTGTGCTGTGACAGACAGTGCTGGCTGAAAATGGACAGGGAATTCTGTGGTGCAGTCAAGTGCTGAGGCCATTCCTGTGTGTCTCCAAGCAATGTGGAGCAGAGCTGAAGGAAGAGAGGGGTGAGAGTGGGGGCACCCAAGGGCAGAAATGTGCTTCAAACTGTATCAAGTGCCCTGTACAAGGGCACTTCTCAGGCAGCCAGGGATACAGTTCAGGCTTACAACTCATTAATTAAGCAGAGCAGCTAATCTTAGCACTAACGAACTCTAGCTCGGGTAATGTAACATTTAAAATGAATTGGACAGAAGTCATTCACAGTAAAGATTTCCATTCCTGGGATGGGTGAGAGCTATTGTTATGATTAGATTACTGCCAGCCAGGACCAAAACAGTACACCAGGCAAGTGGAAAATAATCATCCACATGGATCAGCTCCAGCTGTGGCTCTGAATGAGGCGCCCGGGGGCGAGTGTGAGATCTCCACTACTGTATCAAAACAAACATCACGGGTGGCACACGTAGAGCATAGCATTGTCATTGTCATTCAGCTGGGGACACCGGCCCTGCCCGGGGCAGCCGAGGGAGCAGCACAAAAGTCGCTTGTTCTTCTTCTCCCCCTCTCTCCCTCCTCTGAAAAGTCACAGGCTCTCCCAAGGGCACTGCAGTTCCACTCAAAATTCGTCTTCAGAGCTGTCGGCCAAGAGCATGACTCGGTCCTGCATGCTGTTAAATTCCCTCTGCTGGGGCAGGAAAACAAACATCAGGGAGGTCCACGTGCAAAAAGGAACAAAATGAAGAGAATTCGGATGCCCCCATCCCATAACCGAGGTGCCCCAGCCACTCCAGCTCACGCAGACCCTTGCCAGGCTGTGTTTGCTTTACAGCCAGGAGGGTTCACAGTTTCCATACCTTTCCTTGGCAGTTTCCATACCTTCCTTTTATGTCTCTTTGAGCCGTTTCTCCTCCGGCGATTCATAATCTTAATGCTGTAGAGTGCTCCCAGGATGAAGAGGGCTCCAGCTATTCCAACTCCCACGGGAACCAGCATCCCCGACATGTATCCTGCCTAAATGGAAAAGAAGAGCAGAGCAACACTCCCCAAACCATCCTCTCAGAGTCATTTTCACCAGCCAAGGACTGCAATATATCCCTCTGGTGATTTCCTCAGAGTTTACTGGATTTGAGCCCCCAGCACCTGCCTGCACAGGATGATTCCTGCTTGCAGGGACTGAGCAAGCCCCAGCCAGCCCCACTCCAGGATTGTGCTGGTCACCAGCACAACTCAGCTTTTCCTGACAGATATCCACTGGTGACAGCTGAGACCCTGCAGTGCTTGCCTGCCTTCAGGAGAGAGAATAATCTGGGTGAGTGCTGGGGTGAAGTGTCTCAACAGGGATGCAGCTGTGAAGGAAAACCTTGGCTGCCAAAGGAAGGTGACCTCGAGCCACTCCGAGGCCTCCTCGGCTTTGGACTCAAATTCTTTGAGCCAAACACTTTGGCTTTGCATGGGAAGGGGTGCCCTGCATGGCAGCAGGATGATGGCACAGGGGGAGGGCACACACACCTTCAGCTGGCCTTAAGGGGAGCACAGCAAAAGTAAACCAGCCCTAACTCAATGGCTGTGATCCGTATGTCTGCACTGCCCATTAAAAAAAAACACAGACAGCATGACTAATCTAAAATGACACATTTAAACAATTTAAATCCTTAGGAAAATACTCCCAAGTGCTTGTTATTTTATACTTTACTGCTTTAAATGAAAACAAACCTAAGTTTTAAAGTGCCAGATTGCTTCAGAATCCTCACCTGAGTTGGGCTGGTGGCTCAGTGTTGCAAGGGAGGCAGGTACAGCCTGGCTCCCCCCTCTGAAGCTCTGCCTCTCCTCACACTGCAGCCAGAGTCTTCTGCTGTGCCACTACAGCTTCACCCTTTGCCTGCTACACCCCCCAAAAATAGATTTTACACCTGCCAAGGGACACAGGCACCAGTTCTGAGGACTATCAGACAGCTCCTAGTGAGACTCAGCCCACTGCTTACAACCACTTGTCTTCACCTGTGCTCTCAAAATACAACACAACACACACACCATAATTACTTCTCTTCCATAATCCACTGAGTGGGAGAGAAAAAAAAAAAAAGCTGTGCAGGTGCACTACCCTGCCTTTGTACTCTTACCTGGAGAATGAAAATAACTGCTTTCATCTGGGGCAAGCACATGCCAAGGAGGGCTGGTTTGCTCCCCCAAGCCCCTCCAGATCCTACTCAGTGCTTTAAATAGTAACAGCTCTGTGTCTGGATCCCAAAGCTTGAGGGATCTTCAGCTGCATCGTTCAGATTCCCTGAACACCCTCCCAGGAAACCCAGCCCTGTCCAGCTCAGGTGCTGGGAAGGGGCTGCATCCCTGAGCCCAGCTCCCGATAAAGGAGGTTAGTGAGGACACAGCTGAAGGCTGTGTCTCTGTGAGGCAATTAAGGTGCCTTAATTGGGTGACCTAATTAGTGCAGCGTGGGGTTTTCTATTTCTGGAACTTTGCTGCTGGCATGGGCAGTGAGGGGAGGCTGCAAATGGTTTTTAGCTGCTGGCCAGTTGCATTTCCATGTCAGAAATCACAATGAACTCCTCAGCCTGTCTGTGAGCCTTTATCATGCCCCAACAGCCCATGGCCTTTTACAGGTTTCCCCCAGATCAATGTTTTGTACCCCAAAAACCTGTGCTGTGATGCAAATCCAGTCCTTGTGTGTCTTGCAGAAAGGAATTGAAACACTGGGGGCTTCTGCACTTTTTTGATAGAAAACCCCATTTCACAGGCCAAAGCCATATTTTTACCCCTTTATGGGGAAGATGTAGCTTCTTCAGGGATGCTTTTAATGCACCCAGTCCATGCTCATGACCTTCCTGGCCCTGATGGGCTTTGATAACAGCAAGAGAACTTGAGAGGAACTTCATGTCCATTATTTGCCACACCAAATGCAGCATTTGCACAGTGACTGCAGGAGACCAGACATAAATCTGTCCCTGACCCTGTGCTCCTGGTCCCACAGCCCCCACACCTGAGGGACAGGGAAGGACATCTCTCAGAGGTTGGCCACTGTGTGCTGGAATCCTCTTCTGGGTGGAGGGACTATAAAACAGGACAGGGGCAGATAAGAGGGGCACACAGACTGGTGCTGATAAACCCAGCTAGGCAGGGGGGGAACGGGGTGAACAGGTTTATTTGCAAGTGATTTGCTACACCAGCAACTGGTTGAGAGTGGGGGGAGTGGTTTTTGTTGGGCTTTTCTAAGGAAAAATGTGAGCCAGGTGAAAGATGCCAAAGGAGGGAGGTGGCTCAGGAGTGAGTCTCTCTCTGAAGTGGACACCAGTGGATCCCCAGTTACACCAGTGCTTGTGCTGGGCACTGCCACACGGGCCAGGCTCTGCCTGCACGAGGTTCAGACTCTCCAGAGCTCTGCTGGAGACAGGAACATGCAGCCCCTCTGCAGCAGGCAAGGACAGAGGTGGCCAACAAGGTGACAAGAGGAAAGACGTGAGAGCTACAGCTTCAGTGAGGAGACCCTGCTGTCCCCAAGCTCGTGCTGTGCCACGTGCTGGCATGAGCAGGTGACCTGTGCATGCTGCAATCCCTCCAGGCACACAGCCAGCCCGGGGGCTGCTCTTTACCTTTGCTGGGAAAACCATTTTCTGTCCTTTCAGCATCTGCTCTGGATGAATCCCAGGCCAAGGAGCTCTGCTACGAGCAGAGCTCGCTCTAGACTTGCCTCCTTCCTAGTGCAGGCAGAAAGGAAACTCAGCAAGGGCTGGGCAGGAGGCCACCCTAAACCCTCCCAGTCCCCAGTCCTGGAAAACAGACACCAGACCCCGTTTCTCTGCTCTGACTTGATGGTAAAAGTGCTGCTGAAATTTGGTGTGGACCACGTGGGAGGGCTGGGCTGGCTGGGTGAGTCTGCCTAAGCTCAGAGACAGAGGTTTTCAGAGATCACTCTCACTCCTTGTGATGGTTTTTGTTTCTACTGACTCTGATCCTGTTCAAGAATTTCCAAGGCCTGTTGAGTCACGAAATGTTCTTGCTGTCACCTCATTTCCAGCTTCATGGCTCTGCTGTCAGCAACACAACACTTGGAAGGCTTCACAACCATTTTGAAATGTCAATATGTGCTCCAGGGCAGCAGAGCTTAAAAAGCCATCACTGCCTGTGGCTGGCACAGCTCTTGATTCCATGGACCAGCCCCCTGTGATGCCAGGGAGGAACGATCAGGGTCTGTTACCTTGTCAGTTTTACTGTGTTTGATCATTCTCCTTCCAGGGATTTGCAGCACGTGGAGGTAGGAAAGGCCCCATCCAGAGGCACTGGCATGGCATGCAGCCTCCCACCACAGAGCAGCACCAGACCCTCTTGGTTTGGGTCCAGAACTGAGCTTAGCAATTAGAGAAAAGGGGTGGAACTAAGTTCTTTACCTTGGGGTCTCTGGAAACATTCCAGGTCAGGTTGGACAGGGTCCTAAGCAACCTGATCCTGATCTGGTGGAAGATATCCCTGCTCAGTGCAGAGGGGCTGGACTAGATGGACTTCCAAAGGNGCTTCACAACCATTTTGAAATGTCAATATGTGCTCCAGGGCAGCAGAGCTTAAAAAGCCATCACTGCCTGTGGCTGGCACAACTCTTGATTCCATGGACCAGCCCCCTGTGATGCCAGGGAGGAACGATCAGGGTCTGTTACCTTGTCAGTTTTACTGTGTTTGATCATTCTCCTTCCAGGGATTTGCAGCACGTGGAGGTAGGAAAGGCCCCATCCAGAGGCACTGGCATGGCATGCAGCCTCCCACCAGAGAGCAGCACCAGACCCTCTTGGTTTGGGTCCAGAACTGAGCTTAGCAATTAGAGAAAAGGGGTGGAACTAAGTTCTTTACCTTGGGGTCTCTGGAAACATTCCAGGTCAGGTTGGACAGGGTCCTAAGCAACCTGATCCTGATCTGGTGGAAGATATCCCTGCTCAGTGCAGAGGGGCTGGACTAGATGGACTTCCAAAGGTCCTTTCCAACCAAAACTATTCTGTGATAAGTTAAGGGGAAATTAAAAAAAGTAACTCGGGTTATCTGACAAGGTCATTTTCTGGTGCAGAGAAATCAATCAAACACTTCTGTCCCTCCTGCCCTTAGTTACAACCCCTCAGGGATTTATTGTGGTGTCACACCACTCTATACCAGCAGCATCTGGTTCATTTGCCTCCCAGAGAAAATTTTAAGCTCTTTCTCAACTGTCTGTGTAGAGATGAAGAAGTGCACTGACAAGAATTTATTTATTCCTGCAAGTAAAAGTGGCTTTGCTTTGAAAGGAATTGAAACACTGAGCCTCCTACCTTATCTTTCAGCTTCTCCATCCAGCTTCTCACTGAAAAATAAGGAAAAACAAAAGCTGTAATCATGTTACTTCTATTAGTAACAAACGAGAGTGATAACATTAAAATAGAGAGCAATTAAATTGACAAGCTGATAAAGCTGAACATTTGGTTTCCTCTTTTCTCATTCATGAGAAAAAGCAAATACAGCAAATCAACGCAAGAAACTCTTGGAGTGAGTTGGCAGGCAAGTAGCTCACCTTTGCCTGAGCAATTCACATCTTCAGAGTGATTTAAAAAGGAAGATAAAGTATTTCAGGCTGTGGATTTCTGACCATCACTTCTCATACACACACTGGGGTGTCTGACCAGGAGAAAACCTCACAGTGCAGCTATCCCCTCCCACTGGCCTCCTCTATGTGGATATTCTTCCCTGTATTTTGTACAGCCTGTGAAGATGGCTAAAAATGCATTATTCACTGCCTTTTATTCCCCTGCTTTTCTGCAATAGCCACTGCCTGCTCTGGGAAGCCTCCAGAGGGCTGGGGTAGCACTGGAGGTGCTAAATCACTAAACCAAGCAAATTCATACTGCCAGCACTGCAACTTTCTTGTCCTAACAGTGAAATCAGTCCCGTGAAATCTGACAGCTGAGAATGAAGATTCTGAAATGGCAGGTGCTTTGGGATGGAATATTCACTGATGTCAAAGAGCTGCAAGGCTCAGCAGTGGGGGCAGGAGTCACTTACACCATGGGGCACTGGGTGAGTCTGCACTGCACCGAGGGCAAAACGCCCACAAGGATCCACCAGGATTTTAACAAATGCCTGCTCATAGGTAACAAGCAATAAACAGTTAAATGTTGGGGTTTTTTAAGGATTCTCATCTCTCCAGGAGGACGATGCTAAAGGCACAGGAGACTCTTGGATGCAGCAATTCCTTCTGAGGGATATTTCTTCCAGGGCGCATTAAATCCCAAAAGTGTCGGAGTTTATGGATTTAGACCCAATTTCCAAGCCTGCTTTGTTATGAAATGTCCCTTCAAAGCTTGAATTAGCAATATCAGTGTGTGCACCTGCAGCACTCAGAGCACCCTTCTGAAAGGAGCCTTCCTGTGAGTGGGGAGGGGGCACAGGAGGGCCAGCAGCAAATGGCTGTTTTATGTCTCAGACCTAACACAAATTCAAAGCAATTTGAATACTCCCTTTGAAGTGTCAGCAACATAACACCTTCCAAACAGAAGGATCCCAAACTAGCTAAAGGTGAACACGTGTGAAAGAGGCACAGGTGCACTTATCTCTGATGTGGAGCTGAGAAAAAAGATGAATTATCCAGGAGAGGGACACACACAGCACTAGAAGAGGACAAGAGGTCTTGTTTTATCAGCTCTTCCCACCATTAGGCTAAGCCATAAAAAACTCAGTTTATGAAGGTGCCACCACAATCCTCCTCTGCCAGCCCAAGCCTGCTTGCCCTGGATGTCACTCCCAGTGGGAGGAAGGAACCCCATGGCTCCCCTGGGATGGGTTTCCATGTGGGACACTGCCAGGAGGAGAGGTGACAGTGGCTCAGCCACACAGCTGCACACCCACAGGGCTTGGGGACAGCGTCCCCGTGCACACCAGGACAGCCACAGGTGCACCTGCAGAGCTCAGCTGGCCCAAACTCCAGCTGAGCACAAAGGCCATTTTTACACCTTTCACAACAATTCTAAGGGATCAGTGATCTCACCAAGAGCCGACCCACTTTCCTGCAGCTGAACAACGGCAGCAATTAACTCCAGAGTATTTCTGCCGAGGCAGAGGCAGGGGCTGAGCTAAGAATATTCTATTGCCTATTTTTAATGAACACAGATTCTGGCTTTGCTCCCCTCTGCTCCACAAAACAGCAGCAGCACGCCCGCTGGGGCCCACCAGCTCAACAGTACAAATCTCTATTTGCTGTTACACATTTGTTTGTTATTAAACCCAGCCTTGTTTTCAGCCATGCAGAGCACGTCAGGTGCCTTTGGAAATCAACCCAGGCCACAGGGAAAACAAGCCAAGGTGATGTACCCTGACTAGGTGCCTCTCCAGAGGATGCAGCCACAGCCTCTCACCTCTGCTAGAGGAAAATAATGGCCCCAAATTAATGAGATTCAGGCAGGAGGGCAGAAACCCTTCAGTGTCCTGGCAGGACTGCACCGGTAAGGAGCAGAGAGCGTGGAGCTGTCACAGCCACGGTCCCAGACCTGTCAGGCTGGACCAGGACAAGTCAAGGAGCACTGGATTACCATGAATTATGAACACTTCTCCTGTCACCAGTGCACAACACTGATCTAACACCTGGGAGGAGATCACAAGCCCCTGTGTCACCAAAACCGAGCACTTGCTGCTCAGATTTCCCCATCTGAGGACACCACGTGTGTGGGTAGGAGACAGAGCATTATTTCAAGGTAGAACTGATATCTATGCTAAGCATCTAGCATCAATTAATTCTGGGCTTCAGACTCTAATTATGCAACAGAATCCATAATTAATATTCTGGCTTGGTCTTGGGAGAGGAACATTGTGGCTGGCACCTTTCCATGAAAGTGCAGCTCTCTCCAAGAACATCAGGTGACTTGCCAATGAGGCCAAGCAAATAATTAGTAAGAAATACTCTAGTCCATGTATTTTTCATCATCCCCTTTATTCCTCCTTTCTCTGATCGCTGAATGTCCTGAAGAAATTACAGGAGTCTCTGGGTGTGAATTACTAACAAGTGTCTGCAGTGCTGGCTCATCTTCCACGCCACTTTCAGGATGGTGACTGGTCCAAACTCTCTGCCTCAGCTTAATTTTGATCCCTTGGTTTCATGGGGAGCTAAGTAAGATGAGTATGGAGCACTTCTGCAAATTACATACATAATCTGACATTTCCTCAGTGATTTATATAATGTCTGCATCTCTGCAAATTAATTTTAAATAACATATAGCTAAAGATTAGGCCAGTGAGGAGCACAGAGGAGGAGCACGGTCACCTGGCACTGGCCTCAGAGCAGCCCAGGATGAAGTCAGGCAGTTACAGATGCAATGTGCTATTTTTAGTCAGTTTTACCCAGATTTCCCCTTTGAAATGTGCAGCCAGCTCTTCAGAAGCTCTGGTGCCAGCTAAAGAAGTGAGGCTCATTTGCAGAGGGAAGCAGCAGCCTGTGGTGTCTGCCTGGCCCTTTTTGGAGGGACCTGGCCCAAAGGGACAGTCACAATGCCCTGTGAGCAAAACCCTTCTGGAAGGTCAGGTTTTGGCAGATGCAGGTGGGAGGCTCAGGAGGGGACAGCAGGTGACACCTGAGGGTACATGGCACTGGATGCCCAAAATCAGAAGGTGCTCTGAGGTCTCCCCACAGCCTTCTCCTCTCCAGGCTGAACACTCCCAGCTCTCCCAGCTGTCTCCAGCCCCCAGAGCATCTCTGTGGTCTCCTCTGGACTCACTTGGGTCCAGGTCCTTTTTATGTTGAGGCCTTCACTCCTGATCTCCCTCCCTGCTCCTGTTCCAAGGATTGTCCATCTTCAGACACGTTCCTTTTCCTTATCCAGGTCTCCTGTGCCCCACTCTGTCCTGGCAGCTGCCAGGGACTGGGTGCCAGGGCCTGGCTCTGCCTTTCAGCCTCACCCCCAGGCACCATCAAACCTCTCACCAAAGGCTTTTCCCTGCTTCCCTCCCCACCCTCCTCTGAAATCAGGAGCACAAGTCCTCGGGGCCTCTTGCTTTGCCAACTTTTAGTAATCCTAATTGCCTAATTATCCACTCCAATGCCATGATAAAGCTGCTTAATAATTCTGTTCACTTCTCATTCATTCTCTCCCTTCCCAGATAAGAAAATGCAAAGACTTCTGGTGGAGATTTCAATCAATGATTCATGCCCTACTGCCATCAGCTGTGTCTCCCCCCTCCCCTCTTGGATGCCCTGCTGCTTTGTCTCATCACTTTGGTTTCATCTAATCAGCTTGTTTTAATCATATCCTCTTTTTAAATCATCAGTTAAAGCAATTCTGGTTTTCCATGGCACATTATCACTCATGCCTGCAGATGCTGCCTGGTTTTCAAATCCAGCACTTACAGCTTCATTCCAGAACTCCATCTTGCTACTGATGAAGGCTCATCCATCACCTTTCCTTTTAATAACTCTCCACCACGACCCCCAGACCAGTGGTGACAATGTGGCACTGCCAGGGATGGGGGATCCTCAGCTTCTCTGGGCAACCAGTGCCAGGGCCTCACCACCTGTCAAGGATTTTTTCCTAATATCTAATCCCAAGCTGCACTCTTTCAGCAAAGGAGAGCTGGTTAAAGTGTAGAAAATAAGGAAAAGATTGATTACTTTCAATCAGTCTGTATATACCAAGCAACCTGCCCTGTTCCATTGCAGATTTCATCCCTTTCTCTTGCAGGTTAAACTTTTTTCCCAAATGAGACTTGTGAGAACAATTTTGCAGAAATGCTTCGTGCTTCATCTGCTCAGCTCTGACAACTTAATGGCACAAGGGTGCATCTGCTCCTTTCCCTTAAAAAAGCACAATTTTCAATTTACTTACTGGCACAAATATATAATAAAGAAAATGCTATCTGCCTGGAAGGCAGCATATTTTTAATTCCAGAACAACTACACCTACCTGATGGGGATGTTGATGCATGAATTGCCCAACTGCAGAAGGCCTGAACAGCTGGATAATCAAACAAATGTCAAACTGACAATTACCATTTATGTTTTCAGATAAAAATTTTGCTTGGGTGAACTTTGAATTAACCCAGTGAACTTCAATAGTCACCATGGCACTGTCTGGTCCCTGAACTGCACCATCTACACCCTTTTCCCTGCCTGTCCAGCTGCAACTCAAGCCTGGTTGCAACCCAAGACTGCCACAACCTGCCCAAATCTCTTGGAACAGAAATGGAGATGGGGAGACAACTCACCACACTCACCCAGAAAGCACTAAATGGCTATAAAAAGCACTAAAATGGGCTTCCCAACTCCTTCCCTGACCTTACCAACCCTTTTGACACTCCTTTCCCCATGGCAGTAGGTCTGGTTCCTCTTTTCCCTTGCACTTTTTAAGCTGTTTTCCACGTTATCTGTCCACAGTGAGCAGCCCCTTGCTGAGGCTGGCAAAGGCACTGCCCTTGTGCCTTGGCATTTCTCTGTGAACTCAGCTCTTCCGTGGGGCCTTCAGAACACATATTGACATCTACACTCTGTTTGTTTCTCCCTCAGTGGCCCCAGACAGGCACAAGATGTTAAAACCAAGCCAAGGTACAAAACCTCCCATTATCCTAAAAGGCATCAGCAGGACGTTGCTGTGAACTGGCTGTCACAATTTGTTGTATGATTAAATATTTACTGGATCACACTGTGTTCAAAAAGCCGTGCCTGCTCTGGGAGAGGAAATGTAAACTTTGTTTATGGAAATGGCAATGCCTCTGCAGGAGCACACGTGGGATCAGCTTCTTCCTCACTCTGCCCTGGCACAGCTCCTGGGGCAGCACAGGGAGCTGCCAGCAGTGAGAATCCTCCCTGCCTCAGCTCTTGGGTTTCTTGGGTGCTGAAAATGTTCACACTCACCAGCTTTCAGAGAATCACAGACTGCTCTGGGTTAAAGGGACCTTAAAGTTCATCCAGTTCCACCCCCTGCCATGGGCAGGGACACCTCCCACTATCCCAGGTTGCTCCAAGCCCCATCCAGCCTGGCCTTGGACACTGCCAGGGATCCAGGGGCAGCCACAGCTTCTGTGGGCAGCCTGTGCCAGGGCCTCCCCACCCTCATAGTAAAGAATTCCTTCCCAATATCCCATCTAGCCCTGCCCTCTGGCAGTCTGAAGCCATTCCCTCTTGTCCTGTCACTTCCTGCCCATATCCAAAATCCTTCTCCAGCTCTCTTGGGGCCCCTTGAGGCCCTGGAAGGGGCTCTAAGGTCTCCCTGGAGGCTCCTCATCAAAGCTGTATCCTGCTGAAGATGAAAAATCTTTCTTTACTCACGAGCCTTGACTTTGCAGCTTTAATAACCTTTTTAACGTGGCACTTGTGTGCTGTTTATTTACATATCACTATACAAATAGAACTACCTAGAAGCAGCAGCTGAAGAGCAAGGTTCTAAGAAAGAATGCTTTCCAGGCTTTTCCAGTGCTTTTTCCAGAGCACCTCTTCCAGAGTTTCTGATAATCCCTGCACTCTCAATTCCAAAATTCTGCCGTACAATTATTTTTTTCTCAGAGGTCTCCAGTAAAAAAAATTTATTAATGGTTTATTCTTCCCCTGATTCATCTACTGGAGCAGGTGAACCTCTTCAGCCAAAGTTTTCTTTGAAAGTCTGTGACAAGCACCATGCCAAGCCAATAGTTTAGCTCTTTCTGGCACCAAGTCCCTCTAAATTCACTGCTGGTTTTGAGGGTCTGAATATTTTTCTGTATATTTACAGAAAAAAACCACAAGATGGAATTTGGTCCTGTGCTATCTTGTAATGCTCATTTTTCTCCAGCCCTGTTTTCCACTCCATAACCCAGCAGCCTCTCCCATAGGCTGGCAAAGACAGAATAGATTTTTGCAAATTAAAACTAAATATCAGCTCGCAGTGATGGGAGGAGTGGAAAAGGTGGAGAAGCTGCAGGTGGAAAGCACCTCATACATCCCTCTGCTCCAACAGCATCTCATTTCAGCTGGAGGACAGCAGCAAAGTTCTGGTGGCTGTTACAATGCCTAGAGAGGCTACCTGGAACAGAGCTGGACAGAGTTAAAGGAATAAAGCAGGGATTTATTCAAAGGCCTTTAAGGGATGCACCCTGGGCAGTACAAGAGCCTGGCCACACCCAAGATGGACCCAAGGTGAACGATCAGCCACAAGTTTTCACACTTTTATAAGTTTTGGTCCATTTCCATGCTGGGGTTAATTCTCCAATTACAGCCTCAGGTTATGCAGTCCCATCCTCCCAGACTGCTCTCCTCAACTCTCTGCTGTTTGCACTTTTTGGGCCTGAAGCTGCAATGGTGTCCTTGGTTCTGGGGCTGGAAAAGGATTGTTCTGTCTGACTGAACTGTGAGAACTTGCCAACACTCACAGAGTTCAGAGTCACACACTGAGGCAGTACAGAATCTGAAAAATATGAAAGCTAAAACTTAAGGCATCAGTTATTTGATTAAATACCATCCAAATCTCCAGATGAAGCCACGTGATACTCCCCTACACTGAGAGGAGAGGGCATTTCTCATTCAGCCCTCTCTAAATGCAAACCACAGAGATCTTCCTGCCCTCCTGACAGAACCCATGGCCTTACCTACTTTAAAGGATCAGCAGCTACACTGCAAAATTTATTTTTGTGCTTCAGTTTATGTCTGATATTAATCAGGCTCAGAGAGATTCTTGGCTGGCTTTTTTCCTTCCAAAAAGAACAAAAGTAATTTTCAGAATCCTATTTCCTGGGGACACTGTATGAAGGATTTGCCATCAGCAGGGGCTGAAATAGGGGATTTTCCATTTTTGTGTTTAAGAAAAAGGATGAATTTTTCTTATTTCAAGTTTTGGCCTTTATTTTATCTGTCAAGATGCAGCACTCACCATGAAATGACATAAAGATCAATAAAGGACTAAATGGTTGGAACCAGAAATGATGGAGTTGACCTTTGAAGGAAAAAACAGGTATTAGACTGTGTTTTCAGCCAACAATTATTCCACTAATTAAACCACAAAGCCCTGAGCATCGATTAGATGCTAAAAATAAGATCTGATTATCACAGAGACTCATTTTCCTGCAAATCCTTGGGAAGAGCAGCACTGTCCAGTGCTAGGCACAAAAGGAAAATGAACTTGCTTATGTTTGCTAACAGGACAAGTCTTATCCCACATTCCTCCTGCATCCAGAGCTGAGCATCAGTTCCCACTGTGATCTGATTCTCTTGTGATCAAACACCAAATGGAGCCTTAAAGTTCCTGACACCTGCCCCTGACTTCTTGTATTACTATGGGCAAGTAAATTGATCTCTTATTCCATTTGCCATCCTTACTGTGGGAATATTAAAGATATAATAGATCATATCTAGTAGGTCAATTGTGTTTCTTTCCTTGTGTCAGAACCTCTTCCTTCATGGTTTAATAGCCCCTACTGTAACACCTCCATCTGTGTGGGATGTTCTGGGAGCTAAGACAGAACAAATATTAAATCACAGTAAAATGGGATTTTGTGGAAACAAATGTTCTTTAGGATTCCATTATTTTAAGCATCCTGTTCCAAACCCCTGCCATGGGCCAGGGACACCTTCCACTATCCCAGGTTGCTCCAAGCCCCATCCAATCTGGCCCTGGAAACTGCCAGGGATGAGAAAGCCACAGCTCCTCTGGGCACCCTGTGCCAGGGCCTCACCACCCTCACAGGGAAGAATTTCTTCTGAATATCCCATCTAAACCTGCCCTCTGTCAGTTTTCCCAAAACTATTCCCAACTACTTTTAACATTCCAGGTACACCTATGGGAATGGGCCCTCAGAAAATCACAGAGGTAAAAGGGAACGAGCAAAGGGCAAAGCAAACCAAGTGAGGGGAGAACATGGAGTTGTGCAGTGATTTTACACAGCGTGCTTCCACTGCCAGTGATTTATTCCTCTGTCTACAAATGGCTGAGTCAGTGGGAGATTTTATCCCCTAAAAACCCAGGAAAACTCCAGGAATGACAGCACTCCTTGGAGGGCAGGGAGGTCACAGGAGAGCCAGGTACTGGCAGACTGCTGCTGAGGCTCTGAGCTCCAGGATGGCACGGAAACGCTCCATGCCTGGGAGTGAGGCAGGCAGGGAGGCCACGGCACAGGGCACGGAGCCAAAGTGGTGGCAATGAGCCTTCCCCTGCCTGCAGAGCTCCTGGAATGAACACTGCCACCCTGCAGCATGTGCAGAGAGCGAGGGAAGCACTCTGTGCACGTCCCTTGAAGTGGTGATGTAGGAGCGGGCCCAAGCAGAAGCCAAGCAAGAGGATCTGATGTGTCAGGAAGTGTTACTACAGCACTGGCTGAAGTGAAATATCAGTCAGACATCATTCTTGTCCTGCCAGGCTGCTTGGTGCCCACAGGAGCCGGAGTGGCTGTGGGCAATCATCCCTCCACAGGCACAGGGGGATGGATCCATTCCCAGGAGAAGTCAGCCCCTCCAGGGGACACGTGCCCACTCCCTGCTGCTGGCAGGCCCCACACAGAATCTGGCAGCTGCCTTAAAATGATTTCCCAGGGAAAAAGGCTCAGGTTGGGGAATATTTTGAGGTGATTTTGGAGTCACCTCTCAGGCAAAGGCTTTGGCCTCACTGTGTGCTCTGCCCAGCACTGGCAGCAGCCTGAACACCAGAGAGCCTGGGATGGGATGAAACCCAGCACTACAAGTCCTCGTATTCTGACACTGTGACATCCTGCAGCTCTTTTCTGACCCATTTTTCTGTCCCATTTCCATGGGGTTTTACACTCTCTGGGTTTTTGTCACAACGAGGCCTTCACACAGATGTGGGCTCATCCCAAGCCAGTGGTGCAGGGTCAGGTCAGATGCTGCACAGGCTCCCATGGTCAGAAACCTCAGCATTCTGATTTATCACTTCAGACACTGGAAACTGTGCAAGGCAAAAGGCAGATTCTGGTGGAGCAGAGAATCATCACAGAGTCACACAATGGTTTGGGTTGGAAGGGGCCTTAAAGACCATCTTGTTGCACCCTCTGCCATGGGCAGGGACATCTTCCACCATCCCAGGCTGCTCCAAGCCCCATCCAACCTGGCCTGGAACACTGCCAGGGATGGGGGAGCCACAGCTTTGATGAACTGGGATAACTGGGACAAACCAGGAAATTCAGTGCCAACCACAACAATGGCTCTGCTGTCTTTTGTGTTGTGAGAGTGATGACAAGAAGATGCTGTCCAGAGGGATCTGGGCACCTGGAGCACTGCTGAGTGCTCTGGGAAAGTCACTTCATGTCTCTGAGCTGTCTCCCCAAATGCAGAAGAGGGTTAATGGCATCAGCTGCCTTTGTGCAAGACCTGTTTGGCACACAGAGCTGGATACTATGACTTGTAGACCCCTCCCTGGAGCTACACAAGGGGGATAATTATTCAGTTCTTCTCTTTCTAAACATGCCAGTGCTTCGTGAGCATTGGAAAATGATAGTATCTTGTTTGCCATAAATGTGGTAATTACAGCTAAAACTCTTCATTTACATGGAAATGACAACAACAAATTAGAATCAAGCATCTACAATTAGGGTAAAAAGCCACGGCAATTTGTTATTCTTCGCAAGAAATCATTTTTCACATCATTTACTGGGAAGGAGGTCTCATTATGTAATGATATTTAGCTCTTCAACTACTTTTCAGCTTCGCAGCTTTATTAATTGCACTCGCAACAGTTCTCTAATATAAACAAGCATCTTCATCTGCTGACTGGGAATCCAAAGCTGACAGCACTGACAGGATGAATCCAGCTCTGGGGTGTCCCACACAGGAGGGACATTGAGCTGTTGGAGTGGGTCCAGAGGAGGCCACCAAGATGGTCAGAGGGATGGAGCCCCTCTGCTGTGAGGAAAGGCTGGGAGAATTGGGACTGTTCAGCCTGGAAAAGAGAAGCTTTGGGGTGACCTCATTGCAGCCTTCCAGTACCTGAAGGGAGCTGACAGCAAAGGTGGAGAGAGATTTTTTACAAGGGCCTGGAGGGACAGATCAAGGGGGAATGGCTTCAAACTGACAGAGAGCAGGGCTAAATTAGGTATTAGGAAGAAATTGTTCCCTGTGAGGGTGGTGAGGCCCTGGCACAGGCTGCTGCCCACAGAAGCTGTGGCTGCCCCATCCCTGGAACTGTTCAAGGCCAGGCTGGATGGACCTTGGAGCAACCTGGGATAGTGGAAGGTGTCCCTGCCCATGGCAGGGGGGGGGGAACTGAGGCTCTTTAGGGGCCCTTCCCACCGAAACCATTCTGTGATTCTCTGATTCTATTTACAGCCAAATGGAGACCCAAAGCCAGCAAAGAAAACAGAGGGAAAACCTGCAAATATCTTCAGCACAGGTATAATTCCATGGGTATTTCTCAGCAATAACAACCCAGACACCTGATGATGGCAATCAAACAAAAAGGTTTCACTGAGCCTACGCTGGCTGAGGAGAAAGCAAGTTTGACAGACAAAAATTCTTGCAAGAGGCAGAATGTGACTTGTGTTGGTCTATCCAAATGAAGGAGCTACAAATACATCAGGCAGACAAAAGGTGGAGAAGGCAGCTCCATTTTTAGCTTGCATGGGGGAAACTGGCTGATTTCAAACTCTTTAAAAAAACTCTGAGGGGAAATGATTTGAAGAAGAGGAGCCATTTTGGCTAGATGGGCAGCTTCAAGGTGTGGGCTATGGTAGGACCTGGCCTCTTTTGAGGCATTTCTAAAGAGCACAAGGCCAAATTCAACCCCCAGACAAGCAAACCTGGCTTCATGGTTTGATGGTGCAAAACTGTAGCGGTAGGACCCAGCAGCAAACTGGAGCAGTGCCTGGAGTCTGCAGCTCCTGGTTCCCCTTCAGATTTTATCTACACCTGAGAGAGGTGCCCTGGCTTGAGAGGGTAAACACCAAACTAAGCACTAGCTCTACCTCCACATCCCTCTGGTCTTGTACCTCCAACCTAGGTCCTCATTTATGAAGTTTGATTGCAGTGGAGAGGCTGTTCCAGGGGCTGCTGTGAAGCAAAACCTTTCTATTCTCTATTACCTAGCAGGACCTATTAACAGTTACGGGTGAGGATTTGCAGACAAATTAATATCCCAAAATCTTGGTGACGTTTGCTGCCACCCACTGAACTTTATAAAATCACCATCACCTCACAGACAAGCTCTGCACAGCCCTGCAGTGGAAGGGCTGATTTCTCCTCAGATCCCCTGCTATCCAACTTCCCATTTATTTCACACGTGGCACAGAGCACTGCCCCTGTGTGACTCCGGGCTCGGTGGGGCTTGCTGCTGCCCCAAACACACACCCAGTGCTGTGGCACTCTCCCATCCCACTCCTTCTGCTCAGAAATGGATAGACCTGGAGTTTCTCCAAGCAGACTAGGATAACCAGTAACACTTTACTTACCCTGGAAGGGCATTACCCTGAGTGGAACAGGTCAGAGCCCACTCTCTGATCAGGACAATGATATGATGTGGCTCTAAGAAGATGTTTTGAGTATCTCTGAGTGAACTCCTGATTTTGCTGCCATCATCTGTTCAAATAATGAAGAAACAATTTGATGCAAGAGAACCTTCACAACATTATCTGGATAAAGCCTCAGAGGTCAATCTGCCTTCAAAGCAGCAGCAAGTGTTTTTGATATAAGTGCTGAGGGCCACTTGGTACTGCTTGCTTTCCAAGGACCACCAAATGGGCCAGAAAATTTCCTGTTGGCTTGACAAGGGTGGTCTCAGCCCTCTAGGAAGACAAACTCTGCAGAGAGAGACACAGAAAGAAGTCACTGACAAACCATAAGGAGGAAATAGGCAGAGGACACTTTTTAAACTCCTTTTTTGTAGTGGCCTGATTGCACTGTGGTTTTAAAGAAGATACTTAGATTAGATGTCAGGAAGAAATTCTTGATGCTGAGGGTGGTGAGGCACTGGTAGAGCTTGCCCAGAGGAGCTGTGGCTGCCCCACTCCTGGAATGTTCAAATGCAGCTTGGATGGGGCTTGGAGTAACCTGGTTGGATGGAAGGTGTCCCTGCCCATGGTAGGGGGTTGAAACAAGATGAGATTCTATGATTCACAAGTGAACTGCTCTTATTTTAGCTGCAAGACTAACAAATATTAGTAAGGAAAGAGGTTGGGGTTGTCAAAATCTCTCCTTAGTCTTCTAAAGAAGTAGCTGCAATTTTTTTGTTTTGTTTTTAACTGCAAATATTCTGCACAGGGGATTCCCAGGGGAAAAGTTGCCTTTTCCACAGCACAAACAAAACCTCTACGGGCCACCTGAAATCTGAAATTCTTTGTAGGTACAGAAAACAATGAAACTGCAGAGCACTTCTGAAATTTAGTCCTAAACATGAGAAGTAGTTTACTGGCCTTACCCTATAATATTGAGAATCAGTTGACAGATTTGGGCAATAACTGATCCAGCCTGGTTACAGGTTGGATCGACAGACCCAAAGAACTGTTGACTCAAACCTGTTCATCCCAACATCCTGATTTATCACTCTCTCCAGACTCAGAAATGCTATTTGTCCATTTGAACCCAAAGGGATACAGGAGCTGAAGTCTCATTTTTAAAGTCCATTTCCAAGAGATAAACAGATCTACCAAAACCCAAGGAGCAACAGCCCATGCATTTCCATGTCAGCTGTTGGATCCATAACCAGCTTTGGGAATCCACAGGTAATTTATGCATTCAGGAAAATTTCCATTGGGTATCTGGGAACAAAGCAAACAAGACCCTTGGGAGCAGAGCAAACCTGGTGCCTTGCTGGAAATGCCACGACTTTCTGTGCTATTGCACCAGCTTTTCTGCCTTGAAGACCTGAGATAAGATCATGCAAGAGGGAAATTAACTCAGTCCAACAGCAACAGCAACTGCAGGGCAGCCTGACCACGAAAGAAAACATGCCAAGCCCTCATCCAGGGAAGGGGATGACAGACTTACACTGAAGCCTGCACTCAGCTGCCTGTCTTTGGTCCCTCAGTTAAGTTAGTGACAAGGTCACATCTCTGATTTCAGTAGAAAAATGTTTTATGTGGAGCTTGGTGAATTTGAAAGACACTGAAAGTGCTTTGGAAGGTGCCTTCCCTTCCTGAGTCACTGCTCCCTGCCAGTCTGCAAAACCAGACAGTTTTTGGGTTTTCTGCTCCCCACACGTGGTTAAGGGCTGTAGGGGGAAGAAAATCTAAGGATGGTTGTACAGGATCAGCTGAGCCCCACATCCCATCTCTGAAGGCAGATGCTCCCAGAGAAAGGCAAACACAGAGCTGATCCTGCCCTTCCTCACTCTCCTGCCTGCACCAATTCACTGCTGATCCAGGGCTCACACTTCCACTTTAGCAGGCTTCAACACAGATTTCTGCCCCAGTGAATATTTAATGAGCAAAATGTAATGCAGGAGGAACTGAATTTCTTGTTATTAATATTTATTATTGTGAGAGCTGACAGGCCACCTGAGATCACTCATACACACACTCACAGGTGATAAATGCTCTACAAACATGCAAAGAAGAGTCAGCACCTGCCCAAAAGGGGCTAAAAGAATGAGCCCTCACAGAGCACTGCAATTGTCCCATCTATGAACACCAGGACTCAGGCACAGGGTGGGGAAGTGATTTGCTCAAGGACTCTCATGAAAAAGGAACACTGGCTGTGATCAGAGGCACTTTGGGCCAGACCAAAGGTCAGGCTGGCTTAGTGAGGCTGGCAGTGACCAAGAGCATTTTTCTAGGAAAAGTTTATGGATGGGACAGCACGGAGCAACACTTCCCTTGCACATCCTCCTGGCACTCTGGGGCTCTGGACAAGACCTCTGCAGTCATTCCTTGCACAGAACCCCATTTATCCTCTGGTTATCCATGTTAATTTATCCTTTTGGTTATCCTCCTTCTTCCTCAGACCCTTTCCATCTCTGCTGTATCCCCTTGCAGATGCACAGAGGGGCAGAATGGCACAGAGTATTCAGAGTTAAAATGCTGGTTGCTATTTTTCTCTCTGTTCCTTTATCCCCCCACACCCCTCCAGGTCAGTGCTCCTACTGTATCATCCTCCCCTTTCTCTCATAGGGATTTGGAACAGAGGCTTTGCTTTAATTTCTACTCTTTGCCAAGAGTTCCCAGTTTGCCATTCAAATTCACTCTCTTGTGGTTACAGGACTAACAATAAAAACAACTCTCAGCCTAAATTTCCCCTGGAACTTGACTGTCCCTAGGATTTTCTCCAGGATTTCAGGAACAGGATCTAAGCTTTCCTACCTACCCAGGCACAAATAAGCCCTATTTTCCCCCATGTGTTTACCCTGAGCATTAACACCCACCCCTCCCGAGCTTAGAGGGACTGTGGGGAACATCTTAGATGGGGAACATCCCTGCTCAGGGCAGGGGACAGGGCAGGATGGGTCCAACACTCATCACCTGGGAACCCTGTTAGTGAAATCTGCTTTTAGAATCATAGAACTATAGAATTGTTTAGGGTGGAAAAGCCATCCAAGATCATCAAGTCCAACCATTCCCCCAGCACTGCCAAGGCCACCAGTAACCCATGTCCCCAAGTGCCACATCCACATCTTTTAAATCCCTGCAGGGATGGGGACATCACCCTTTCCCTGGGCAGCTGTGCCAGTGCTGGACAATACCTTGGTTGAAGAATATTTTCACAAAATCCAATCTAACTTCTATGCAGTGAAGAGCAGAGGAGGGAAACACCTGAGCTGTCAGGCCATCAGAGGGACTCCAGCACCCTCAGCAGCAATCCAGGCAGCTGCAGACCTCTCCTGGCTCATCCCAGGGAGATGGGGGCAGGGGAACTCTCCTGCCCACCCACGCTGTGTAACATACCCAGGGGAACTGCTGGCAGGAGCTTGCAGCACATTCAGATTATATTTAAAAAATTAAAGTCCCACTGTTCTTTAAACCCTCACACTCATCTTCAGAGCCCACACAGCAGTGACTAACCAAACCTTAGTAACTGACCACAGCTGCTGCAAATTAGCCACTGAATGTGCTTTTCCTCCTGCAGATGACTGATTTGGGGCTGCCTGCTCTGGTTTGGAGGGATGCTGCTGCAGCATCTCATGGCACCAGTAGGGCTGGGAGAGACCTCCACGATCATCAAGTCCCACTGTCTGTGCCAGGCCATGTCCATGCGCTGTCCCAGGAGCTCCCACCAGCTGCAGTCACAGCTCCAGGGACATCCCTGGGGACAGAATCCCCTGCAGTGCCTTTGGAAGGAGTCGTGGAGCTGCATCCCAAGGCCTGCGCTGCCCCAAAGGCATTTCTGTTTGCTTGGTGCTGTCAGAGCCTGCCTGCAGCCAGGCAGGGGTGACCTGGCACAAGTGAGACATCAAACCTGGGCCACACCACCAGTGTGGCTCTTGCTCGGAGCTCTTCAGGATGCAAAGGCTGAAGTCAGACACAAGGAGCCAGTGATGCAGCCCTGCTGAGCCCGAAGCACAGGTTCATGGTCCCAGAGAAGATCACAGATCCCTCTGCAGCTCCAAGGCTGTGGGACCAGAGCACTCACCAGAGCAATGCTGAGTTTTGCCAGCTGAGATTCTGACTTTATCTGCTCTGTTAAGACATGCACCTTAGCAGAACATGCTCCTGGCTGCCTCTGGCTACCAAAAATTGAATTGACTCCTTGCCTCTCCTGCTCCAGACTGCAGTTAAAGAATCACAGGATTGTTTAGGTTGGAGAAGTCCATCCAGCTGTACTGGAGCAGGGTTGACTCACCATGGAGTCACTGCAAACTGTGACTTAAGAGGTGAAGCAGCACTCACAGGAACGTGTTCTGGCTATGGGAGAGCAGATATAAGCAGGAAGCACTGCTCCCCTCAGGATACTCACCAGGTCTAACATGATACTTGACCCTCTACCCAACACTCCCTAAAACCAAAAAATCAAAAGAGACTGTATTTAACCCAATTTAACCCAATTTTATTTAGTCTCAACAGATAGAGAAAATTACAAAACCCGCAAGGAAGTTATTTTCCTGACAGAATATTTATTCTGAACCCTATCTTATAATTTTCCTGAATTTGCTTATGGGTAGTTGTAAGGAAAGCCAGGACTGAGCAGGGCAAAGTAACTCCCTCACTCTCAGGTGGAAACAGCTTCTGGTGGGACTGGAAGGGCAGACACTGAGATCTCTCCTCAGTCCTAAACCAAAGCACACAGCAAAGCCATTGAGGGGTCCTGGAAATCCTCTGCTGCTCTCTGCCCAAAGTGTGCAGAAGGAAATGCTGGAACAACTGGCACACACAGCAAAAGCACAGGAGGGTCACCAAGATGCCACATGTGCCAGGGGTGGCTTCCTGGGCCGTGTCCTGACAGGGACCTTGGAACATCCCCTGGATCACCTTGGCATGGGCATCCCTAAGCTGGTAGGAGGGGTGCAACATCCAGCTCAAGGGGACAGTGACAGCAGCAGAGCATGTGACCCTGCTAAACAAAACAGGGGGGGACAAGAAACAGAAGGCTGAGCAGCCACTCCTGCAGAGCCAGTCCATTCACACACCTGAGTGAGAAAGGCAGCCTGAGTGGTCAGAGGGGAAAGGGGGATTTGGGAAAAAAAGCCTGAAAAAGGACTCAGACTGGAGAACCTCTTGGCCTCACTTCACATTAATAAAGCCTCAAGCACAGATGGTGCTGCTGGTATATTAAAATAAATGATAGGCTATCAGGGAGCAGCCTGGCTGAAACCCTTTATTACAGCCCAGGCTCGGATGAGGCTGTGATTAGAATTACTCAAAAACAAGGGGGAGAAAAAAGAGAAAAGAAAGCAAAAGCCTCCTGTATTTCTCACCATATCGACCCCTGTCTGTGATTAATGTTGATACTCAGCATCTTTGCAAAACAACAACTGCTGGAGGTTTGAGGTAATTATTTTATTGTCAGACAAAAATATGAGCAATTTGCTTACTTCCAATATATGTTCCTAACTCACTCTCAGGCAGAGCAGAACTTCTACATATATATATATATTTATGTTCATATATATTTAGAGAGAGAAAGCATCCTTCCAGGAAATAACTTGGATCTCCTTTGATTCTCAAGGGGTCTTAATCTGAGTGAACACCAGAGGAGAGACAGGTTTAGCATCAGTCATTTGTGGTTTGCACTGTCAAAGCAGAAAGTGCATCCACATTCTCATTAGGAAGGAACATTTTAAAATTACCCTCTCAATAAATTACCTTCTCTCTCTCTCTGCTACTTGTTGCAAAAAGCTCTTTTCCTCCATTTTTCTCTCACCACCTCTGCCACGGGGCCAACATTTTAACCCCAAAGATCAGCCTCTGACGTAAATCCCCAGAAGGACAGAGGCAATTCAAGGCTGATGAACCTTCACATTCCCCCTTCTCCATTTTTTGAATGCCATGAAAACAGACAGATTTTTGCACTGCGGTATAGATCACTATTAGAAAATAAATGTGATTTCTCCAACCTAAAGGACAAGCCTCTTCTTACGTGGCAAAGGCCACCCAGACAGGCACACAAAGGAAAAATGAGTAACTCTCACCCAGGGAAGGCACAGCCCTGCCTGTGTTCTTCAATCAAGCTAAGTGACTGCCAAAATCTAAACGGAGAGAGGGGCTCAAAACCAGCTCCTTTGTCTACATGGAGCCAAGGTTTCTGACATGTAGAATCTGAGGGGTGGGAGAAGAGGCAAAGCACACTGAGAAGTGACACGTGTAAATCCTGGAGTCTGCAGGGATGGGAAAGGACAAGGATTACTGCAGATTAAAGAGAGAGCAAAGACTCTGATTTACATTCCAGTGGGGCTCACAGGCGAGGGGACAGGCAATCCAAGGCAGCTGACAGCCCAGAAGGATTCCTGCCTCACCGGGCTGTGCAGGAACCCAGATGGTGCTTGGGCAGCAGATGCAGCCCAGCCTTCGGAGCACGGAGCTCTGCGCAGGCTAATGGACCCTATCCTGGAATCCAGGCAAAAAAAACCCAAGATAAATTACCTGGAGCAGAAATGCAAAGTCATGCTCCAAGGTAGACACAGCCTAGCTTTAAAGGATGTGTCAAGCAGATGGATAGAGGCAGACAGCTGGGGAAGGTCAGAAATGTTCACACGTGCCTGAGTTTTCCAGCTCTGCTCTCTTGGGCTGACAAGAGCAGTAGGAGGTGCAGCAAAAAGCCTTTTAGAAGGAGTCTTCCTGTGCTGGGAAAGTCCAGGAGCTGGGTGCTGCTGCAGCTGCCCTTCTGTGCTACCCAGCAAGACAAGGAGGAAGAATTTCATAGAATAATTAACACTGGAAAAGACAACAAAGTTCATCAAGTCCAACCACCACCCCAGCACCAACCACCATTTCCATCACTAAACCATATCCACGAGTTTTTGAACACTTTCAGGGCTGGTGGCACAATCATTTCCCTGGGCAGCCTGTTCCAAAGCTTGACAACTTTTGTTGAAGGGTTCCCCTTAGCAAACCTTCCCGAATGCTCTCTGTACACAGACATTCCCTACCTGAGCTGTGCAGGGGAGTCTTGCACAGATGTTTCCACCAGAGAAGCTGCTGAGTCCTCCTTGCAGGTATTTCAGGGAATTTTTGCCTAGCAGGGTAGTGGGGATTTGGGCAGGCAGGATTGGCAGCAGCTCTCAGACTTGGATTCATCCATGTATCCCAGCATCCATTAGAAATTTTCCCCAGTCACTGGGACCTCTTACACCAACTATGTCAGTCATGGTGACCAAAATTCCCTCTCTCCTCCCACAACCTGGAGGATGATTTCTCCATGCCTTCATGCCAGCTCTCTCCAAACTGAAGGAAAAGAAGCAGAAATGCTGTGGATGGACAGGATCTCTTCACCCCTCCCTGCAATAGCCAGTAACTTCAGTTTCATACATTGTCTGATGGGGTTCCATCTCCTCCATGGGCAGAGAGAGGGAAGGCAGAGCCAAAACTGAGAAAATGCCTCTAAATCCTCCCCCAGCCCCTGGAGGCAGCAATTAATGGCTGCTAACAAATGGGCTTAGTCTTCCTCTGACACAGGTTTAACTGGATGCATAAACACTGTGGAAGGGCTGGTGTCTCAAAGTAATGCATCCAAGGATGTTTTAGTGCTGCTGGTTCCCGATACACTCCAACAAAAATGTCAGGGTAAAATATCAGCCTGATTACTGTGAGAAACAGCTTCCTGTCACCTGTTTCTGATAGCTGAGCTGGGACTCACCAAGACAGCCTCCAATCTTCTGATTTACTCATAAGATCACAGGACTGTTTAGTCTGAAAATCCCCTCAAAGATCAAGACCAACCATTTCCTCAGCACTGCCAAGCCACCACTAACCCATGTCCCCAAGTGCCATGTCCATACAGCTGTTAAATCCCTCCAGGGATGGGGACTCAGCTGCTTCCCTCATCTCTGCTCCCTTCCCTCAGCCTTGATTTCTGCTTTGAGGACAAGAGCTGGGGTGCTTCCAAGAGGAAGGATGTGGCTCCAGCTCATTAAGGGTTCCTGCTCCGTGGTTGGAATCTCCTCATCCCAGTTCACAGAGCAGACACTGTTCCTGTCTTCCCTTCAAAACACACTGGCCTCATTCCCAAGGGCACAGCAGTCTTGTGCTGGATGGAAAAAGGGAAGAGCACGAAAGGGTGGTAGGTCAGGACCCCAGGGCTCAGACTTGTCCAAGTTTTGTGTCCCCTGGAAGGTCCCACTGACCAAGATCCCAGCACAGGGCCGTGCAGGGAGCGTGCAGATTGAAGAAATAAGGAATATTAGAGAGACACACTCCCCAAAACACCTTGGAATTAGATCTGACAAGGAGCAAAAGCCATCTCTGATGTGAATTGTCCCCTCCTGGAGCTGCTCTGTTGTTGTAACAGCAAATGTCACCCCGAGCTGGCAGAGAGGATCATCAGTGCTCTCAGACAGGATGCAGAACTCCCTCTGACAAGACAAACCTGATTAAATATGAGTCTGCTCCGAGACTGAGATGCAACCGTGAACAATCTCTTAGGTAAAAAAGCAGCAATTCCAAAGGGAGTGCCCATCCCTCACGGGGGACAGAAGCCTGAGTTAGGCACAGATTGATGGTGGGAGCTTCACTGCTGCTTGGGAGAGGGAAGGGGAGCTAGCAAGGAACATATGGGACTGTATAAATTATTTGGAGCACCCAGAAAGACAGGGAAAATAATCCTCTCTGTTCCTGAGACTGCTCATTTCTGTCTGCAGCCGTCTGGAACCCAGACCCTGCACAGCCTGTGCTTGGTGCCACAAAACTCCCATAAATACCTGGGATGGGGCAAGGCACAGAGGGCAGGACTGCTGCAGGCAGCTGCACTTGGAACACGTGGGGAAGGGAAATTTGCTGGTTATGCTCCTCATCCTGGCTCCTGCCAGCCTCTCCCACCTGGGGTTCCTATGCACTGTTAGGATGGTGACTCTTCTTGATCCTTTGCTTCCATTCCAGGGAGAAATGCAGGTGTGCACATCCTGCCTCCAGAAGGGAAAGGCAATGCCCAAGCACTAATTTAATCCCCTCCTTCAAATCCCCACTCTGCCAAAGGCTCCCTGGTGAAACCAGAGGGGTCACTGGGCCTCTGCGTGGTTTTGCTCATCACCTTTAAAACACAGAGGAGCCTTTCCAGGGTGATTAAGGAGATAAATGCATTAAAGATTAAAAGGCACTCCAATGTTCCAATGCCACGAGCTGTAAGAGTACTAAAAATAGATCCATTTGGGGCAGCAATTAAAGAACATATTACTAATTTCTGAGTCTCAGCTCCTGCCTTCCTAATGCTGGTTATTTTTGCCCATAAAAGCATTAATCCTGTCTTCCTGTAAAAATGACATTTCAAACATTCATCATCTTCCACTACTGTCCTTCTGCTCCTCTGCCTCACCATCATTAACCAGAGGCATCTGTTATATGGTTTATGCAGTGTAATTTGTGACCACAGATCTGCAATACAACGAGAGCTCTTTTCTCTGTAAGTAGCTGCTCAGAGCTGCAAATATTTTTTATCCATTATTTAAAAAAAAAAAAAAAAAAATTCACATTCCAAAAGTGTGTTTATTATGCAAGTGCCTTGTCATTACCTGAGAGAGTTAGACAACCTTCCATTATAGTAAGAACTAATGTCCTACCCACAAAAGTACATGAAACACAGACATGGTTTATATTTTGGAAACTACATTTGAGAATTATATTGTCACACTTCATAACTTCTTTCTAAATTGCTGTTTCTTTTTTTTGTTTTTTTGGTTTAATCTCTAAATCCTATCCACAGGGATGGTCCAAACTCTCCTGTGTACAATTCCTCCATGGGCAGATGGAAATCAAAAACAAATGCTGTGGAACTCAGGTGACTTCTCACAAGCTACAACCCTGTAATGTGGTCTTGCCATCAACAGGTGGATGGAGAGAACACACCAATGGGTCAGCTAAAGAAAGGCACAGCTGGACACAAATGGATTTAGGTTAAAACAGAGAATAAAAAAGAGTACCTAGCATACACACAAGCCACCACAGAGAGTAAATTCAGATGTAATATGGAACTGCAGGTTGATGAAGACAAAGGTGCAAAACCATGTGAGCAAACGTACAAAAATTACATCAAGTGGACCCTAAATGGAGAAAGAATAAAAAGACATCTCCATACATTTTAAATGCACAAAGCAAACTACTGCATGCCCCAATGTGGTAAAATTAAAGGCTTAGTAAATTGCCCTAGATCTCCTGCTGTGGATAGCAGGAGTTATTCACCTTGGGATGTGCATGATTGGCAAGCACTAAGGCAGCAGGAAATAGCTTGGAAGTCTGAGGCCATTTTCCTCATTCTTCTTAAATTAAGAATGCTCACAGAACTGAGAGAATAAACACACTTGAGAATTGGTAGAAGAAGCCACCACCAACAGAAGCAAAGGGGTTTGATCTCCTTGGAGTTGTACAGCAAAGACACCTGCTCTAAGATGCATGAGGAATAACTAAAGGACTAGGAACTGTTCACCAGGTTTGAACCCACCTCAACCAACTGCAGTTCTCCTGGTAATGCATCACAAAAGAGGGAGCAGGGGAAGATCAGGTATTTTTATTTATTCCCTGAAAATTCAAGTTATACACCTGGTCTTTGTGTTCCTCTGATGCTCTCCAGGCGTTCAGTGCTTGCCTACCACACACCACCTACACACAAATCAAGAAGCAAGGACAGAGACACCAAAGTCACCTCACAGAGAATGCAGAGAGGTCCAGAAGTGCTGCTCTGTCCTTCACTGGCAACCTGTGAAAGCAAAGCACTTGAACAGGCCACCAAACCAGATCCCAAATCATATTCAGACCTTGCTTCCCCAGAGCTGCAGGCCACCAGGACGGCTTTTGGAGGGTGAAATTCTATTTTATAAATGCACAGATTTTCTCATTTTCTGCTTTACTCTCTGTCTGTATATTGCTGGTTAGAGAGCCAGTTGATGGGCTGTAAAACTGTCAGTCTCCTTACTGGCACTTATAAATGGCTTTTGCTCAGCTGGAGTTAATGTAGGACCATCTGACTGCCCAGAACTGACATTTTTAATGATTCTGTTCCTCCAGCGCCTCCTCATTGACCACTACAAAAATCCAAACTGTCTCTTGCTCTGCCAAGCTGTTTTGTGGATCAAGCTCCTTGTTCTCCAGGGATTTGCAGTGTGTCAGCCATCAGAGCAAGCAAACTCGGTAATAACTGACCTGAGAACAGCTATTCCAACCCTTCTGGGCTCTTCTGCACTACAGATTTTAGCGTTAAATGTCAAAATTCTGAAGGCTAGAGGACAGAAGCATCCCCAGGAGGAAGGCACGTGTGCAAAGTATTTTGAAAATGGAAAATGCCAGCTGTAAAAGTTTGGTGTTTGGATGTTGTCCCCTCACCCTGTTCCCTGTTCAGTTCTGTCACCTTCCTTCTGGTCTCTCTTTCCAGTGCTGTATCCCAAGTGAAGCAGCACAACTTCCCCCTCCAAACCTTGCTTAATTTACACAATAAGGGAAATTCTTCACATCTCAGCACTAGTTAGGGAAGGAAGAGACAACAGAGCTCTTCTGAGGATGTCCAACAGTTACAAAGCGGTCCCCAAATTAAAAGAACTGGATTTTCAAAGATGAAAATCACCTAGAGAAAAAGGGTTTTAAAAGAAAAACAGCCTGTGCACCCATCCAGCAGATCTAAAGCTTAACAAGTCTTTTACAGTAAGTCTGGTCTCTCCAGGTGCTCCAGCAGAACAATGGGAGCAGCTCCTCCAGCCTCCTGCCAGGTTTGAGGATTTCTTCTGCTCTTAACAACCCTCTTCCTGCTGACAGGAGCTGAGTGCCTTTTTCCACCTTCCCCATTCTCCCAAACACACTCCATGAAGAAGCACACAGCCAGGACCAGGTATGGTCACAGAGGTAGCCTGATGTGTGCCCAGAGCTGGGAACCAGGGCAGAAATTCTCACCTGGCACAAACTGGAGAGGGGAAGGGCTACACTCCTGCAGAAGCATCTCCCATTCCCCACTCACTCCCAGGAAATCAGCTCTCACCCCCTGGGTTCAGCTCCTTCCATGGCCTTAGGCTATCAGTGTGAGCTCATGCAAGCCCCTGGTTTTCACAGAATCGTGCAATGGCTCGGGTTGGAAGGGATCTTAAAGATCATTTAGCTCAAATCTCCTCATCTAGTTCCATTTTCTTTGTGCCTCTAAAACATAAATAATTTCCCTGTCTCTTAGGAGCACCATTGAGCAGCAGCACACTGCAGATGGGGAAGGAGCAGTGTCACAGAGCCACTGAGGTCACCTAGACAGGAAAAGAATAAATGGCTCTTTACACAAGTGTCTGCCTGCTGGAATCAGGGGTGAGTCACAAGCAGAGAGGCTGATCCCACTGTGTCCTCTCTTTTTTTGCCAGCACAGCACTGCACAGAAGTCCCATCTAACTCCTAAAAATGAACTCAGCACAGCCACAGCCTCATCCTCTCCCTCATGGATGTTTGCACTGACTGCAGCAGCCTGAAAACAAAAGGCAATCCAAGTCACTGGGGTCTGGTGACTTCCAGAGAACACCAAAATTCTGCCCAGTCCTTCAGGTGCTCAGAGCCATCACTCTGATGCTGACCCAACTCACACTTCACAGGGGCTCCTCCAGTGTGCAAGGAAGTCAATGAAACATAAGCTGGGGAGAAGAATCCTGCCTTTAACCACACAGTCTGTTTATCCCTTGTCTGAAACTTTTGGAAAGATGCCCTTTCCAGGGTCTGAGGACCAGCATCAGCCCCTGGGCACTGCTTTCTCACCTGCCTGCTGTACCAGATATGCAGCTCCTACCCTGAGCCTGTTCCTCCAGCAGCTGGAAATGCACCTGGAGTCAGTCCAGACCTGCATAAACCATGAGCTGTGTCTGACACAGAACCTCCTCTGTAACCCCAAAGTTCATGGCAAACACTGTCATACACAACAGCACCACATACCTCTTTCACCCAGCCTGCCAAAGACAAGCAGAAACCCTTAAGGACTTGGAATTATTCCCCTCACACAGCTGCTGTGCAGCCTGGTGGGACAGCAGGACACGTGAAACAGGCCTGACAGCCACCACCCAACACGGTGTTTTTCAAGCAGGATTTAGGGTGACAGGGAGGGATCAGTCCTGCTGCAAACTCAGTCTTCCCTCAAAGGCCAACCCTCCCACACAGTTCTTGAAACACAATCTTTGATTCAGTTAAGGAAGCCAACATCACTGGAGCAGGCTGGAAACAGCATCACAGAGGAGAAACTCCAGGTTAAATCAGAATTATGCGTTCAGGGGAAGTGATAGGAATCACACAGATGTATGTGATAGACAACATATAAAAGACTTTGGGTTTTTTAATTTGATGAGCTTCTCAGAACAGCTAACTCTAACAGTCAGACATAAAGACCTTCTGTCTAGATGTGGTTCAGCTCCCACAAATCCACCTGAAACGTTCCCACTGCGTTTGACTGGGCTTGGCTTGGGAACTGAGTATGCTGGGAAATGGTTCCAGAGCCTTTTGCCAAGCTGGACAATTTCCTTTCTAAGATCTCCCTTATCCCACACCAGCTTTGACCTGCATCACATGGACTTCACACATATAAACACTGACTCCTAGGTGGAGTGAGTCAGCCCAGGCATTAAACACAGGGCCTATATGTACAGCAGGAACAAACTGTATAAAGCTTTACAGAGGCTTTGCAGATTTGTCTTCACAGGTTCCCAAGGCTGGACCATGCACCTCTTAAAATGTCAGGAAAGTGGAACTCAGACAGATGCTGCTGAAGTAGCAAACAGGCTGATGAGCAAATACCCAACTCCTTTGCCCCCACAGGGCAAATATCCCTGCACCAACCCATCTTGGGCAAAGGGAACTGACATTTCCCCAGCAATCTCACCCAAGAGGTTTTTTTTTTTGTCCAGCCTCGGAGCAAGACAACACTAAGCTCTGGGCATGAATGAGCAGGTTTGGAGTATCCATATTTTCCCCAAAATGACAAGTCAGGTCACGCTGCCGGGGCCACATCCCAGTTTCACCAGTTGTCACTGGTGAACTGGGTTTCCTCATGAATGAACCTGCTTTGTGTTTAGCTTGAGAGCCAGCCCGTGACTGGTACGAGGGACTGTCCATGCACAGTGAACAGCAGGAGATGGGAAGGGTAAAGGAAGAAGGGGCTTTTCTCTTACCCAGACCCTGGTTCTGCTGCTCCCACTCAATGGTGTCAGGAACCTGGTAGGATACCCCAGCCAGCTGGGCCACAGGGTTTTCCAGGCCAGCCAGGGGCTCCTGGGAGGTCTCTCCTGGAAGTGTGAAGCCTGGCAGCTCCGTGTCACCCTCCATGCTTTCATCCATCAGGTCTGCGTCTTTGTCCTCCTCGTCTTCCTCTTCCTCCTCTTCTTCTTCCTCCTCCTCCTCTTCATCCTCTTCCTCTTCCTCACCCTCTGGGAGACAGAAAAGAAATGTCAGGAAACATCTCCCCAGGCAGAAGGTCCTCAGATCTTTCTAGGTGAGCAGCAGGCTGAGCTCCTCCAGAGGCAGAGCAGCTGAACAAACTTGTGCCTGTTCTCTGGCAGGAAAGACACCCACAGGGGCTCATCACCACTGAAGTTGCTGGGGAACAAGGAGATATTGTCTCAGACTCTCAAATTAGTGGGAAATACAGTAATTTTTTGCTTCCTAGCAGCAGGGTGCAAACAAGGATGTGCATGTGTACCAACACCTGGGCATCTGTAACTGCAGAGCTCCCTGCTTAACTAATTACAGCTCAAGTGAGAGCTCTTTCCCTGATTTCCAGTCTTGGAGGCAGCAATAAGTTTATTTTTAACTATGTTTAACTCTCACTGAGTCTTTCCCAGCTCTGGAAAGGGCACTGCTTCCAAGACCAGGTTGCTCCAAGCCCCATCCCTTGGAAAGGGCTGGAGAGAAGGCAGCACAGCCAACACTTCACAGGAGAGCTGATAAATGTGACTTAGAGGAATAAATAAATGTGAGTTTAGAGCAAGGTCTCCCTGCCCATGGAAGCAGGGGGGTTGAAACAAGATGATCTTTAAGGTCCCTTTCAACCAAAACCATTCTGTGATTCCATGAATTCTCTGCTACAGCAGATACCCATTTATTCCAAAACTGTCTGTACTATTAACATATGGAAAAATAAATATTTAAGCCAGTATTTCATCACTGGAATCTAAAATGGCAACACAGGAACCATTGTACTGGATCCAACCAAAGGTTTTTTCCTATTTTTTCCTATTTCCAACCACAACTGGCTGCAGATGCTGAAGGAAGTCTAGAGCAGGGCAAATACAGAGCCAGTCTTCCCACAGGTTCTTTTCCCCAGTCACAGTTACCAAAGTCTCGAGGACATCCTATGCCAGAATTTGCATTGGAGCTATTTAATAGCTACTGATGGAGCCACCCAGCAGGGGAAGATAATATCTGGAACAATGGCATGCTTTGAATTTCTCTCAGTTAGTTTTATAAGGCTCAGAATCAAAACATAGTATTTATGCACTTTTATCTAATTTACACCAACTCTGCTCAGCCCTGTAGAAAAATTCCCTCCTGGTGCAGTCAGACTGGGAAAGCTGAATCCAGGCATTAAAAACTAACAATCCAGCCAAATTTGTTACCCAAATATCCCTTTATTTCTGCTGTAGTTGTACCTCACACAGCTCGGTGGCAATCCAGCCTGGATTAAATGGCCTCCACAGATTGGAATATGGCAAGAGATGAGAATGTGAGAAATCAGAGGGTGTTACAAACCCACTGATGCACCGTGCTGTGCCATGGCATCTCCTTCCCCTGCAATTCAAGGACTTGCTTCCAAACACTGCACGTTTTCCTCAGCTCACCAGACAAGAGAATCCCAGTCCCTGCCTTTCAGTCCTGGTCCTGTATTCCATACAAATGAGCTGCTGCTGGGATTTAGCTGCATCATCCTGCTGGAGCATGGCTTTTGGTACCTGGGAAGATCATTCCTACCACAGAGAGCATCTAATGGAGCTCACAGGGATGTAGTTAGCCCCTTAAATTCCCATTGCATTTTATAGGCAGTTTCTGTATTATAATGTGCCTGGCATTTAAGATTTTCTCTGAATTTTCTCTGTCAAAATGCATGTTTTCATACAAAACACACAACTGTGAAGCAGAGAGTGGCACCTGGAGAGTGCTCACAGAAAACCTGCAAAGGCAAGTTAATGCAGGTCTTTTCCCTCTGCTGAGAGCAACACGGCTATCAACAGTCCCAAAATTTAACAGCAGAGATGCTGAACAGCCAGAACACCAGAGAAGAACGCGAACACAGCTTTTCCCTAGACTGGGTGGAAAAATCAGCCAAGAGAGAACAGGCATCGGATTTTTATCTCTGAAAAACTGCTCTGGGACAAGAATTTTAGAAGCTTCTTGTGATTTTTAGCAGTCCAAGTGACACACACCTGCCAGGATGGAGTGCTGAAGCCACAGATAGCCATCTCCCTGTCTCCAAAGCCTCGCAGGCAGCCAAGCTGAACACCCAAATTGAAAATGCTGAGACTACTTATCACATCTGATGATCACCAAAGCTTCATCAATCACCACGGCAGAAAGCTGTGAATAATGAGATCCTTGTAGCACAGCAAGGGGGAAGGGAAAGGCTCTCAGCTTGCTCCCTTCTCCTCTCTGGCTCCTTCCTGCAGCTGAAAACAGCTTTTTAACCCCGTCCCGAAATGCCAACAGCTCGCCTTGCTGCAAGGTGCAGCTCAGAGCACCACTTGGTGGTCACAAGGAGGAAGCTCCACTTCCCAAAAAAACCCCCCAAACTTCACAAGTGGGGGATTTTGGGAGCAGAGGAGGCACAGCAGGCGGCCGTGGCAGGCTGTGCACAAGGCTCGGTGGTCGTGGAAGATGGAAGTGAGCAGCACACAGCTGAGCCTCAAGCTGGAGGTTTGTGCTTCACACAAAAGCCGCCTACAAAAGTCACATTTTCCCTCCTAAATTGGCACTTTTTGGCCTTCAAAAGGCCTCAACGGCAAGAAAGAAAACTATTGAAAGACTGAACTTGAAAGAAAAAATTGGGAGAGACTGACTGTAGCAAGGAGTGAAAGTGCAAAGCCCAGCAGACTCAGAAGTAATCCAGAGTTCCACGTGCATTTGCAGCTCAACGTGAATTATTTTTGTGTCATGGAATGGTTTAGGTTGGAAAAGTCCTCTAAGATTACCGAGTCCAACTGTTAATCCAGTACTAAATCACATCCCCACACATCTTTTAAATATCTCCAGGGGTGGGGACTGGGCAGCCTGGCACAATGCCTGACCATCCTTTTGTTAAAGAAATCTTTCCTAATATCCAATCTAAACCTCCCCTGGTGCAGCTTGAGGCTCTTTCTTCTTGTCCTGTCATTTGTTACCTGGGGAAGCTGTAGGGGAACCCCAGGGAAACAAGTCTGAGATAAAATAACACATTTTAAGCAGAGTTTTTGGGGGTTTCCAGCTTTATTAATAGAAACAGCCACCACTGGGCTTTGTCATGGGACTCTGAATGGATCCATCCAGTGACACAGGTGAGATCCAGAGGATGGGATTTGCTGTTTCAGGGGGGCAGAAGCACCCTGTGCTTGCTCCAAAAGTGAGGTTTTTCACCACAAAACTACACATCCACAACGACTTCTGTGGCTCAGGCAGGAGGAATGAGACCACCTCACACCTCCTTTGTGAGGCCTTTCCCTGACCCAGCAGGGACCCAGGACCTGTGGAATCTGAAGCAATTGGACAAGCACCAGGATCCAGCAGGTAAAAGCCTCAGACTCAATTTTTGGGGGTGTGGTGGCTTGGAAGAAGCTGTAGCTGAAGCCACTGTGCTCATAACCTCGCTGAAGGCAATGGAGCTACACCAGGTTTTCAGCTGAAGAAACCTTCACTGAAGAACGATGTTTCTATATTTAGATATTTTCCATTAATGTTTGCAAACACTTGTGCTCCTCAGGAGAGCCAGGAAAGCATCATTTGTCAGGTTGAACACACAGCAGGAAGATCTTGCTGTGCCCTGAGCAGGGAGAGGGGCTCAGTGGAGGGTGATAAAAAAAAACAAACAAAACCAAAAGAAACAAAGAAGGAAAGAAGTTTCAGGGTAAAGCCTGGAGATGTCATTTGCTCTGTCCTTTCCCTTGCCAGCTCCCTCACACCAAACTCAGTGGATAAAGATGTCTAAATGATAGCACAGAGGGTTGCTGTGATCTGTGACAGTTTAAGCTGTGATTTTATGTGGTGTTCAGTGCTGCAGGGTCACCCCTATGTGCTAATAACACCATGCAAATATGTAAATAATGCTGTGTAAATAACAACAGGATTAGGGATGGGGGGGGGGGCTGTGACTCCCATCTCTTGCCAGAGCAGGAGGGAGAGGCATTCAGAAGCCTCTGCCCAGTGCTTTCTCCCACTGAGGTTTCACTTTCTGCACTGCTTTTGTGATCACAGCTGACTGTCAAGGCAGGACAGCCTTTCTAGGACAACTCTTTTATTATTAATGTGTTGCCTTCACGTGATCAGTCAATGTCACCACCCAACAGCTCCAAAATGCTGCCCAGAGCCTCTGACAGCCAGGAAGGAGAGAGCTGGTAGGAAGGTGGAGGGGCTCTTACCAAGCAGTGCTCTTGGGGAAAGTGGGGCAACAACCCAGGCACAGAAAGTGCCAAACATCAGGGTGACCCCCCTGGGATGAGCTCTGCTCAGCCCAGTCACCTGCACTGCAAAGCCACCCTGGGTATTTGCAGGATGTGGTGCTGTCTTAAACGCTGTGCTCTGGAAAAAATCAACCTCTTGGCAAGTGTCAGCAGCCAGGCACTTGCACAGAGCCTGTTGGGAGGAAAGCTGTTGGGTCAGACCCTAGCACACAAAGCAGGATGACATAACCCTACCCACTGAAGCTTCAAGAGGAGAGGAGTTTACACATCACAGAATCACTAAGGTTGGAAAAGCTCTCAAATCATCAAGGGCAACCATTCCCCCAGCACTGCCAAGGCCACCCCTGACCCATGTCCCCAAGGGCCACATCCACACTTCCCTTAAATCCCCCCAGGGCTGATGACTCCACCACTGCCCTGGGCAGCCTGTGCCAGTACCTGACCACCCTTCCAGTGATTAAATCTTGCCCTAATACCCAATCCAAATCTTCCCTGGTGGAACTTACGGTTGTTTTCTCTTGTCCAGTTTCAAGGATTTCTTCCTACAACAAAAACAAACTGTATCCCCAGCAGCATTCACCTCAAAGCTGCTCTCACACTGAGCCAGGCTAGAGAGTCAGTTTAGCAGCATAAAACTATTTTAAAGGGAGGAAAAAATACCCAAAATGTTGCAGAGCACACTGCAGGTACTATAACAAGTTTGCTCCCTGGCTTGCTGCAGAGCAGCTCTTCTGCCCCTGGGTATACAGGTGATGAAAGACCCAGTATAAAAATCAAGACAAGAAAGTGGTGATTTATCAAGTGAGGGCAGTCAAATCAGTCCAGATTTAATGACCATGACCTGTGAGTGGACAGGGCAGAACAAGACAGATAAAGGCAGATAAAAAGTTTACATCTCTTAACAAAATGCCTTCCCCAGAAAAAGGGCTGTGGGCACTGGACTTCTTTTCCAAACCACAAAAAACCCCCAAACAAACCCCAACCAAAAAAAAAAAATAAATAAACCCACAAAAAACCACCAGCAGAGACACTAATTCCATTTTCATTGGAAAAGGCTGTTGGGTTTTTTTCCAGAAGCATTCAATTCAACCACAGTGCCTGGAAACAGAACAACCACCAGGCCAAGAGTTAAGAAAACATTTAATTTCATGTTTATTTTCTAGCCAAGCCCAGCATGGATCATCACAGATGATGTATATTGGGGAGCAGGTCTGTTATTATGGGCAGCAGTCTCCAGCAGCAAGGTTTTAACTCAAGACCTGTGAGGACTACGAGGAGCCAAAGGGAACTCGACTGAGGCCACTCAGCTCATTCCTAGTCTCAGCTCCTGCTTCTTCCCAAGTCCTTGATCCCCCTCCTGCAGCAGCCCTGGTCCCACTGGACAAAGCTCCCAAAAAAGCCCCATGAGCAACACTCTCCCACCTGCTACAGAACTCCAGGAGGAAATGTTCCTTGCAGAGCCTTACTGCCACAGCCCTGCTTATCTGAATGCACCTCCCTTGAGCCATGAGGGTAAACTGCTTAATCCTCAGATTAAAACAAACAGAAACTCATTAAAAACTTTCACTCACACAGCCCAATTACATTTCAATAATAGCAACTGTGGGGGTTTATCTGCTGTTTTCATTCAAGCTTGGAGATAAGCATGGGAAAGCTACAACATTAAAGTGACATTTAAGTGAACTCTTTTTTTTTTTTTTTTGGACAAATGAAAAATCTAATACAGTTCAAAACTCAAAGCCTGGTCAGAACAGGAACCAAGGTGGGTCAGACTAAGAAATGTCATCCAACCTGCTGGAGGCAGGACAGTGCCAGAACACCACAAAGAACAGAGAGCTGGGGGTGCTCAGCCTGGAGAAGGGAAACCTCCAGGGAGACCTTGGAGACCCTTCCAGTGCCTAAAGGGGGTCCAGGAGAGCTGGAGAGGGAATTTGGACCAGTGCATTACAGGACAAGAGGGATGCCTTCAACCTGACAGAGGGCAGGGTTAGACTGGAGATTAGGAAGGAATCCTTGCCCATGAGTGGAGTGAGGCCCTGGCCAAGGCTGCACAGAAAAACTGTGGATGTCTGTATCAGACACTTTCAGAAGAGAGAGGAGGAAGAAAAAGAAAACAAAAAGAAGAAAAAGTTGGGTTTGATACAAAAAAAATTGTCACTTTTTCTTACTATTTTCTGGTACAAAGGAAAATGAGGGATGAGCCACCACCTACTGGGAAGGAGATAGAGGTCAACACAGAGCAGCTCCCATCTCAGTGGTACCAATAAACAAGATGCAAGAGAAAAAAGTGTGTACCAAAACCATTTAATAATTCATTCTGCACGTGATTCAAGTCTTCTGTTCCTTGCCAATTTAGTTGACACCCAAAGAGTTGGTGAGGAGCTATAATATCAGGCTAGTTAACCATGCTGGGTTAAGTGCCTGTTTTATTTACACCTCTGCATCCTAATTTAAATTTTTAACAGGGCTGTAGAGATTTAATGAGGCAGATCTTAATCCACACAGTCAAGGTCCAAATAGCAATCCCCTTCAGAGCCCTAATTTCTGGGAAAAATACCCTTCACACCCAAAAAAACCCAGGAGGTTCCTTGTACTGTGACACGGCTCAGAAGAAAAATGGGGAGTTGAAGCACCTTTTATAAATTCATGTAAATGGCTACAAGTTCTGAAGTATTCAGGAGGAATTTCTTTACAGAAAGGGTGATTAAACACTGTAAGGGGCTGCCCAGGGAGGTGGTGGAGTCACCATGGCTGGAGGTGTTTAAGGAAAGACTGGACATGGTCTGGTTGACACAGAGGTGATTGGTCAAAGGTTGGACTCAATCCTCAAGGTCTTTTCCAACCTAATCTGTTCTATGGTACACAAAATAGTTCACAGCAGGCTGCAAATGCACATGAAACTCCAAATTCTGCCAGCTGAGAGCCATCCTAATTGACTGGGAACACTCCACACTCAAGGGCTACTTTGGTTGAGGCCTCCTCCTCTGGAGCAACAGATTTCAAGTTGCCCATTTTCAGAGCTATTGGCTATTCTGGCACCACACAACAGGCAGAGCAGCTCCTGCTTGGAGCTCTGAGCACCCTCCACAGCCAGCAGCTCTCCTGACCCCTGACCTGTGTGAGCAGCTCACTCCCAGCCAGGAGATCAGACTGCAAGAAGGAATTCTTCCCTGGCAGGGTGGGGAGGCCCTGGCACAGGGTGCCCAGAGAAGCTGTGGCTGCCCCTGGATCCCTGGCAGTGTTCCAGGCCAGGTTGGACAGGGCTTGGAGCAGCCTGGGACAGTGGGAGGTGTCCCTGCCCGTGGGGTTGGGATGAGAGGGTCTTTGAGATCACTTCCATCCCAACCCACTCTGTGGTGCCACAATTCCAGGCAGGGTGGTGGCACACCAGAGACCCAAATCTTGAGTCTGCAGACTCACCCTCACCACCCACAGCGACAGGAGCAGTCTGGTGTGCTCTATCCAGCAGGTTTCAGCTGAAAACTGCAAGGATTTGCAGAAGAGGGAGCATGGCACTTCAGAAAGTCCCACCTGCCAAATGCTGCCACGCTGGGGATGTGCAGTCCCCTCTGCCAATACCTGCCATGGCAGATGTCACAGCACAGGAATCAAGTCAAGAAGGAATGTGGTTTCTTTCCAAAGTCACTGTTTGAGGGGTGCTGGGAGGCTCACACAGTGCTCCTCAGTAAGCCAGCTGAACCAGTAGCCCTACAGAGAAAGCTGCAGTGCTCAGCTTGCTAGAGACATACAAATTCCAGGCACAGAGACAAAATACATAATCAATTCCCCCTGACAAGCAAGCCTTATCCTCTGCTGTGTCCTGTCCCCATATCCTATAATCCCTTTATAGGATTTCTCTGACTAGGAAGGGCAAGTAGAACCAAGCCCACCACAGAGCCAAGGCAGGAGGATATTTGTTACCCAGCTCTTCTCTCCAGAGTCCACCAGAGAGGAGGATAAGCTCATCCAGACATATTTTCATTTTGCCTGTGCAGTTCGATTTTTAAAACAGTTTTGCATCCAAGCCAGGCAGGTGAATACACGGATGCAATTAACCACAGGCATGGCACAGATGGTCCCCAAGAAACAGAGTGAGCTGAGCAGCAGGGGTTTATATTTAATGATGAGCCAGGCCTTCAGTGAGGCAAGTCAGCAGGACCCCACTGAGGGCAGCAGAGCTCACTCAGCTCCTTGCATTTCTTCCAACAGTGAGAGCCTCTCCCCAAAGGGCCAAGATCCCTCATTAGGGACCCAATCATGTGCCTGCAACAGCATCCCCCAAAAACCTGAGTATCCTGGGCTGGAGCTCCATGTAGCTTTAAAGGAAAGCACCCCCAGACATCTTGGATCTGGCAGCATCCAGATATTCTGAGAGTAAATACCAGGAACTGTAATTTTGGGAGCTAAGCTTCCAAGTGCCACTCCACCATGAGGATGTGATACCCCCCAACTGCCATTGAGCAAAAAAAGATGTTAAAAGAGCAGAGTTGTAGCTCAAAAACCTTCCTTTGTGCTTAACTGGGGCAGCACCATCCCCAGGCAGAAAGCCTTTCCCCAAATGATAACTGTAATTGTCCCATTTTACAAGATGTGGATTCATGACCCCCAGCACCAGGGAACCTTCTGGCTCCCTGCACAAAGGTCTAGGCTGAGAAGAGATTTACACCACAAAAGCTGTGCCAGCTGTCAAATCCACACAGCACAAAGAGCCCCATGTCCCTTGGAGAAGAGGCACCTGCAGAGCCAAGAAGCCCAGATTTCCAATTGAGCCCTCATCATTGAGGGCACCTGGTCCCAGCTACAGCCCCCATTTGCCTTTAGAGGAGCCCAGAGCAGAGAAAACAGTGCAGTAGGAATCCAAGAAAGCTGCATCAATCCTCTATTGGAGTAGAAAAATTATTTTTTAAATGCCTGTGCAGAAGGTCTCATTAAACTGAGAGAGACCAATGCTCAGCTGAAACTGAAATCCCTCTTATCTTCCCATGCAGAAACCCAGGCTTCTAAAGGAGATCCCAGAGGGCTATAAAACACTTTAGCCTCCTGAATCACACTGCTCTTGCTAAGCAGAGACCTTATTTCCCAGCCTGAAAGATCAGGTTCTCCCCACACACACGACCTTTCCTTCCCCTGCTGCCACTCTCCCGTTAGCAGCACATCCCTGCCTTGCCAGAGACATCCCAGATTCATCCTGGCAAGGGGAGAATGCTGCAGCTGGAGCCCCAGAGAGCTCAGGGAAGGCTTCAAAGCCAGCAGCAAGCCAGGCACACGCAGTGGGGAGGACTCCCAGCTTCTGCTGCCCTCTAAACTTAACAGGAGTGAGAGTTATTGCTTCCTGCAGAGAAAAGATGCTGATGAGCTGTTGTCTACAGCACCCCACCTCTACTCAGAGGAGAAATACCATCTGGCAATGCCACCCCTGGAGAGCTGCCAAGCTTTGCAGTAAAACACTAAGGCAAGAGAAGGTCAAGATAAAGGAAGGGGAGCAAAAACAGGCGGAAAGATTAATTCCTGCCAGGTGGTATCAGCCCAGACACTGGAACACAGAACTGGATGGATCAGCAAGCAGAGAGGAGTTCAAGTAGGAAAAAGAGCAAGAAATGGTTCTCTGCAGGAAAATTGTGGCTGAGCTGAATAGAAGGCAGCTCAGAGCCAGCTCCAGGGCAGGATCTGCTTTACCTCAGCACTCCTGGGTGGGTGATCCCTGGCACTGAGCTCTGCAGTGGATGCACACACCAACATTACAGGTGTGCAGAGGCACACCCTGCTGCAACAGCAATGCCACTGCTGCTCCCTAGCCAGGAAAAGCCCACCCCCATCCAGCACAGCCACTGCAATTCCAGGCATCCTCAGGACACTTCACTGCTTGCTTCCTGTGCCTCCTGAGCGAGGACAGGCTGTCCAACAACTTTATTGGGATCAGTAAGATGTGCACATGGGTGTGAGGCAAGCAGACAAACGGGGGGCACTCAGGGCAGGTGTGGCACTCCACAGGAGGCCAGCTGCCCCTCGGGCTCAGCGGTACCTTCTGACTCCAGGCGGTCCAGCCCATAGGTCACAGCTGTGCTGATCCTCCTCACAGAGGGAACAGCTGTTCTCCTCACAGAGGAGGCCACTGATGCTGGAGTTACCAGGACCACAGTTCTGCTGGATGGCTCCTCTGTCTGTCCTGCTGGGGTAGGAGGCATCCCACCAGGGGCTGGAACAATCTTCTCGCTGGTGACCAGGATCCCATCTGTGAGATCTACAGAAGACAGGAAACAGCAGCCATTCAGCCTAACAATGTTTTTTAAAAACCCGAGAAATTCCTTAACAAAAATTTAACTCAAAGGAAGTTACAAAACTTTTGCTTCCTTTGAGATGTGACTCTGCTGTAATGAAACTTTCTCCTCAAGGCAGCCAGCAAAGGAGGCTCCCCTTAATGAGGGGGGAACCCTTAAAGGTTTTAATTCCATTGCTTTAAGGACTACTCATCACCACACCCTTGCAAGATCAGAGCACCAAGACACCAGCTGAGAACTGAGCCAAGTGACAGATCTAATAGTTCATTACTAAGATATAAGTTGGTTGAATTTATAATTAAATCCCAGAAGCAAATTCAATTAGTGGAAACTGCCAGAAGAACCTTCTCCCCCTTACAAACGGACCTTAAATTTAGAGATTCAATGCAAACAGCTTTTTTCTTTTGATGCCATGCAACACAAGAATTAGCAGGAAAGCTGCCCAGCAGCATTTTCATTACAAAGGTCCCACTACTACAGAAATACACAACAGCTCAAAGTCAGCCTCGTGCTGAGGGAACCCTTGGCACACTCCTGTCAGGAAGACAGGCTCCAGCATGTACCTGCCAAGGTGACACCAAACCAGCAGGCAGCAGCTACGTGAGCACGACTGCTACAGCATTTCTGTATGAGCTACATCAGCCTGAGAACAACTCCTCAGTGGAAGTGAGTACCACTGCAGGCCTCCACACCCAAGGGCTTGCCAGGCTTTTGCAGGAGGGTGTCTTTCCCCCACCACTGGCTCCCATGTAACCCTGATTAAACATTTTCATCCACTGGACAGAGGATCAGCAATCTGTGACGGCCTTGGGTGCCAGAAGTAAGAACTCTCCCTCCATAAATAAAAAACTGCTTAAGCGTCTAAAGCTAAAGGCAGCTTGCTAGCAAGGACAGGTAGGGAGCTTGTTTGGTTTGGGACTTTTTTTTTAACCTCTACTCCACTTATTTGGGGCAAAAAAATCCATGTGCTGGCAAATTCCAACACGGTGGATCTGATGGCATGGGCAGAAAGCAGTAGCAGCCCAGGTTTAGGGGCAGAGGGTTAGCAAAAGAAAGTCACTTAAATAAGGATGTTGTGTTGAGACTGGAGTGTCCAGGCACTGACACTGGTTTCAGATGAACCATCCCATCTTGTGTGGAAATGAGGCTTTGAAGCAGGACCCTACCTTCTGCATCCACGGGGTTCACTGTGGAGGAGGCTCCAGCTGCCACCAGCACCTCGGTGGCACTCGGAGCCGTCAGCACCTGGGTGTCCTCCCCGCTGTTCTCCTGGGGAAAGCTGGCAGCCCCTGCTCCCTGGGTGGCACCAGGCACCTCTGTCACAGCTGGCAGAGCAGCATCAGCCTCCTGGGCAGCTGCTGGCACCTCCTGAGGAACACCTACAGCAAGCACACGTGTCAGGGCAGGCTCACGGGACAGCTGACAGCAGCAGAGCACCCATCTGGAGCAATATAAAAGGAATATAACTCCATGCACGAACAACTCCAGAGCCACAGTGCCAGCAGCAGGTCCAGCCTTTAGTGACCAGCTCCCACTGAAACCTCAGCTTTGCAGAAGGGTTCTTTTTGTTGCACAAAAAGGTTTCTTTTTGTTGCACAAGTCTCACAGGCAGTGTTGTTTCCCCAACATCTGGGAAACAGCAGAGAGGCAACCTGCTGACAAGTCAAGTGCTTATAAATTAATCTAGAAATTAATCAGTCAGGTTTCAGCACCAGGCTGCAATTAGCTTCCTTTCTTTTACAACAAAAATTAGCTCTTTTGGATGCAGTGAAGGGAAATCATCCTTTTGTATCTGCAGCCAAAGAGGGAAGAATAAAGATGCCCAGCAATTAAAAACTCCTCATCAACCTAGAAACATGTCATTGCCCAGCACCTGACCAGCTTTTTTTTTTAACATTTCCTTTATATTTTAAACACTAAGTAGGAATACTGTCATGAGGCTGAAGGTGCCATCTCTGGAGGTATGTGCAGGGCAGGGTGACACTATCAGCCTGTGGCAGGCTGTCCAGGAGGAGTTCTGCCTGCAGGTAAGAGTTGGGAAGGTCACTGGACAGCCACAGCTGCACCATGGGGTGAGGAGACAACAGCAGGAGTTTGTCTCAGGGGCCAGCAGCTCTCTGCACAGACCTCTTGACCTGAGCACCCTTGTAAAAGCATTCAAGACATCAGTGGCTCACAGGCTGCTGGTACAGCTCACCTTTAATCCCAGAAATGAGAGGCAAGTGTCTGTAACAGGCACGTTTTACCTTTCCATGAACTCTCCGGAGCAGGAGAGAGCTCAGGCTGGGTATCTGTCACCACAGCAGCCTCTGGCTGGGACGGAGGGACGCTCTTCTCCTCCTCTGCTGTGACTGCACTTATGTTTTCCAGCGAGCCAAGATCAGCTGTGTCTGCATCTGACAGGTTCCCAGGGTGGAAAGCAGTGCTGCTGCCTGTGGGAGCTGCTGGCAGCTCCTCCCCTTGCACTGGCACTGTGCAGTTGCTCTCCTTGGCAAGCTCAGGCGCTGGTGGAGGGGACACTGGGGAGGGCACTGCTCTTGTGGCATCCTCTTCCTCCCCCACACCTTCCTGGGTGGTCTGGGATGGTTCTGTTGTCCCCAGCTCCTCTGTCACCTCCTCACGAGACACACTTCCCCCTTGACTGATGTCCCCCAGTTTTGTGTCATCCCAGTCGGGTGGCACAGTGTCCATAGGGGGGACAGTGACAGTGCCAGCTGTAGTGGGCAGCTCTTGTTGGGTGACACCTGCCCCTGCTTGTGGGTGAAGGAAGGCCTCAGTCGCCACAAGGGGATGTTTGGCAGCCACAGATGTTGGTGGAGCCAGGGATCTCAGAGGGCTCCCTGTGCGGGCTCTCAGCATCTCCAGCCCAGAGGTCACACCTGCAGCCTGGGGGGTTGGGATGACAGGGGGCTCACGTGCTGCTTCCCAGCTGGGAGAGCTGGGGTTCAGTGTGGGCTGGGGCCCAGCTGAGGGGTGTGAGCTGCTCTCTGCTTCCTCCTCCTCCTCCTCCACAGTGGTCCCAGAAAGGGGCTTTGCTGAGGGGCCAACAGAGCTGGGCTCCACTGCCACACCACCCTCTGTTGTGGCCTCACCAATGGGGCCACCAGACTCCTCCTGGACTGGAGGGCTCAGCGTGGTCACAGCTGTGGTCAGCATGGCCCTGAGTGCTTCATCCTCATCCAGCTGTGGCTCAGTGGGAGCCAGCTCCTCCTCATGCCCAGCAGAGGGGTGACCCCCCAGGCCCTGGCTGCTGGGCACGACACGGCTCGGGCTGACCCAGGGCGCTTCTCCTGTGGTGAAAGCTTCAGCTGAGGCTGTCCCAGATGGCTTTGCTGACACTGCACATGGCTCTTCAGAAACTGTCTGCTCAGAAGGGCCCAGATTGCTTTTCAAGTCCACCATGCCTGTCCTTTCATCTTCCAGCCCATTCCGTGCCCAGGGGCCATGCTGGGCCTTTGTCACATCCCTCTCCTCCAGAGGCTGAGCAAGGCATGGCAGGCTGGAGGACAAGAGCAGGATGCTGCAGGTGAGCACACAGATACTAAATCCTTTTGATCTCCTCATGGCTGAGAGGAGATGTGTCCAGAAGCCTGCAAGGCTGACAAATCCAGAGACCTAGAAGGGGAAAAAGGAACCAAGATTACACACACCCATAACCAACCACAGACACGGGGCCTTAAGTAACTGGGAGACCAAGTCCATGGCCATTTGTGAGCAGACCCCTCCTGCACATTCCAAGCAATTAATTCCCCCATCTGTTTTACTGTTCTCAGCCTACCCAAACTGAAGATGCCAGACAAAAACCAAATGTTGATCTGAAGCCCAGGACAGACCTTGCCCAGCTCTCACCCCAGCAGCAGAGTGCTATGCTCTACCCAGCAGGCATCAGACCTGCAAGCAAAGGTGTGGATCAACCTGTTTGTCCTGAACCAAGTCCAAAAACTATGCTTGTCAGGGCCATGAAGTCTCAGGTTCATTCTGGCCAGCCCTGCTCTGTGCATTGGCACAGGAGGAAGCCAAGGAACCTCCATGGAGAACAAGATGGGTCTGCGGGGGACAACACAGGACCAGAGCCACAGCAGGATGCTTTAGGGCAGCATCGTGTCCTGGCTGAGGTCCTTGGCCCCACGGAGGAAGCTACAGCCCAGAGAGCAGCACTGCTGCATCAGCACAGTGCCCGTGCTGCACTGCACCATGGAGGCACTTCCAGAAAGTTTCATGTCCAGAATCACTGCGCGAGTCCCGAGTTTCCAAGAGAGCACTGAACCTGTAGGCCAGCAGTGCTGCAGCCAGCTGACAGCCTGCCCTTGGCAAGCTCTGCTGCCTCCAGGCACGCAGCTCCGGCTCCCAGCCACCTCCCCTGGGCACGTGCCTCAGTCCTGGGCTTGCTACTCCACCACTCCAGAGCAGAAGACCATCCCATCCCAGGCCCCACTCACTGGTCACACCAGTCCCACACACAGCAAACATCTCTGTCACACAGCAGATCTGGGGTGGTGCTCCTCCACCCAGCTCCACCAGGCAGCTGGGCAGGGGCACAGTCACACCCTACTGCAGGGGCCTCCAGCCATCAGCAGCTTCCAGTTCTTTGTCTCACATGTTCCTCCAGTTCTGGGGCCCCCAACATGAGACAGACCTTGACCTGTTAGGATAAATCCAAAGAAGAGCACCCAAGTAGATCACAGGGCTGGAGCACCTCTGCTACGGACACAGGCTGAGAGAGTTGGAAGCTGGAGAAGAGAAGGCTCCAGGGACACACTGGAGCACCTTCCAGTGCCTAAAGTAGCTCCAAGAGAGCTGGAAAGAGACTTTAGAAAAGGGCATGGAGTGACAGCACAGAGGAATGGCTTTCACCTGACAGAGTAGGTTCAGATTAGATATTAGGAATAAATTCTTGACTGAGGGTGGTGAGGCCCTGGCACAGGGTGCCCAGAGCAGCTGGGGCTGCCCCTGGATCCCTGGAAGTATCCAAGGCCAGGTTGGACAGGGCTTGGAGCAGCCTGGGATAGTGGAAGGTGTCCCTGCCCATGAAATGGGGTGGAATGAGATGAGATTTTATCATTCCCAAGTGAACTGCTCTTCCCTTTGGGCTGCAGGAATAACCTATCACTAAGGAAAGAGGTTGGGATTATCAGAACCACCCCTTAGTCTTCCAAAGAACAGCAATGGCCACCCTGTGCAGTCTGGCTGCTCATGGGCACCAGGATAAATCCCTAAACTTGCCACACTCCTCATTTCCCCACCCAAACAGCACACCCAGAAGTATTATTCACATTTGTACCCAGGGAGTGCAGCAACACAGCTCAGAATCAACCACTGCAGGCTCCAGCATCTGGCTGAGCCTTCAGGGCACACTGAGTCACTTTTTCCATTCTCCCTGAAGCCTCATCCCAGCAGTTTGAGCTGCTAGAATAATTCCCCATCGCAGGCCACACACACGCACCAGGTGCTCGGGGACAAGCAGAAGCCACCACAAAGCTCTTCACCAGCCTAGAGACCTTCCACTTTATTTTTAGCATCTTCTATCTCTGAAGGATGGGTGGCCACCCATCTATTTTCTCTATCGCCCACCTCAAAAAATAGCTGAAAACTGACAATATTTAGCTCTTCTTCCAGGCTAATTCTTTATACACTCTTGTAATTAAAATGCACTAAGAATATATTATGCAAGTTAAATTGTTAGTGCCTAACTACATGCATCTGCCTTACCATGCAGCTGAATATAAATCATGTTCACCTCAACATCCCTTTAGCAAGTGCCTGTTAAGAGCAATTGTATTGAAACAACAAGAAGTTGGGTTTTTTCTGTTTAAAAATAGTTTGGCTTTAAATGCAGCTTCTCAAGAAGTCAGGGGCATTTAGGTGGCACAAATGCTTTCAGCAGTGCTTAAACATAAACAGAACTCAAGCTGCACTTGAAAAGCTCTTCTCCTGCAGTCATATACATTATACATATGTATACACACATCTGTACAGATATTTTGTAGCTTTCTAGCTCTAGGCTCTCAAATAGCCCACGATATTCAGGACGTGGTTAGCAGAAGAACCCAAACGCTCACCTCCTCCCAACAAGCTTAATTCATCTTTACAGACCCTTTCCTCCTTCTGGCTGGTAGATAACAGAGGCACTCAATACCAGCCTGAAAAAAGAGTTCCTAGGGTCCTTCAGTGCAGCTTCATATTGTTTCTATCAGTCTGAAAAGCCCTGCTGGTCAAAAATCCTACATTTCTATAGGGCAAAAACCATCCTGGAGAGTTATTTGCTCAAGGAATCCACAACAGCCAGATGTAAGCTAACCTAGACCTTCACACTCAGTGAAAGCAGGAGATGGTGGCACGGGGCTTGCTGCAGGATAATGGCACAGGTTCACACTTCAAAGAAGATTAGTCAAGGCTTAAGATCTACTTAGCTCTAGGAAGAGGCTGGATTAGAGAGTGTATGAACAGCAGTGACCTGGCCATCTCCTTAAGCAGAGTTTGACACCTTGCTGAAGCACTTCCACTGAATGCAGAAGCTGCAGGTACCTGGCTGCAGAGCAGTCTGTTCCTCAAGCCACACCGAGTTACATTTATCCCTCCATCTGGCTATTTTTATAGTCAGCCTGCTCTCCAGCCCCAGCCAGGCTGTAACGCAGGCTGGAGCACACTGCCCTGACCAAGCACCTCCTCTGTAGTAAGCCTGAGCTTTTCTGTTACCAGCTTGAAGGCAGCAACTCAATATTCCATGCTGCAGGAGCTCCTTGTCCCCAGATTTCACCTGGCATCCTCAGAGCTGAAGCCCTGGAGGCAGCTGCCAAGCTCTGGCCAGGCTCTCGGTGGAAAACTAATCCTTGCTTCCAAAAGGAAGCACACACTGAGGGCAAGAGACAGTGCCAGCTACTTCCCCTGCACTCAATAACAGCAAATCCCAGGAGATGCAGTTCCTCCAGCCGCAAAGGCAGCGCAACTGCAGGCAGCCAGGGAGCTTTATCTTTAGCATGGAAAATAATAACTTTTCTTTTAACACCTGGTAGGCTGGAAAATAACACAAAGGACTGCTAGGCTGAAAACAGGGGCCAAAACTGGGCATCTCCGGGAGCTACCCACAAGAATAAGAACCACCTACCTCAGTGGGGAAGTCAGGAAGCTGAGAGACAATAAATAAAAATTGGTCACCAGCTGAGGCAGTCTCAGACTCTGTTGGATCTTTCTGAGCCAGGCTGCTTGCCTGCTCCATACAATTAGCACTTGCAGTAGTTATTAAACCATTAACCCCTCTGAATTCTGGAGACTTGTTTGAGATCAGCTCTTGGGGGGCCCAACAAAAGGCAGCTCAGAAGGAGCCCCAGCCTGTTATGGTCACTCCAGCAGGGCAGGCTTGCAGGGGACCAGCCCAGAGCAGAGCAGATGTCTCTCCTTCAATAGCTGCTCCTTGCATGGACCAGTGGTTAGTGGAGACATGCTGCAAAGGATTAAGCTCCCCCTCTGTCCCAGCTGTGTGCAGCTACTCCCTTCTGAGAGCTTTTTAAGAGCTTCACCCAGCCAGGTTACTTAGAGAAAACAACCCACTTCCAACTCCCCCCCAAAAAATTAGCTGTTATTTTCTGTCTTTGACAAATTATGGCTATGTTTCTACCCAAATTGTTGAAACAGTGAGGGAAAAAAAAGTATCAAGTTTTAAACTCACTTGAATTAATAACTCTGCTCTAACAATCCCTCTGACCCAGGGAGGACACTCGCACTCGCAAGCTGAAGTGGCTGCATGCATCATAAAGCAGAAAGCAGGAGATGAACAGGTCAGCCCCAGACAAATCTGTCTCGCCTTTGAAAAGAGCTTCTCACACCTCCAAGCACAAGCGCGGTGTCAGCCTGGGCTGGCTGAACAGTCCTGAGTGTGCTCAGCTCCGCAATTCACCCGGCAATTCGTAAGGGAGCCGGACAAAGAAGCTGCAAATCTTTTAATGTGAATATTTAGCCAAAACATACAAGCCAAACAACTGCCAGCCGACAAGTGCTCTGTTACAGGGTGCTAATGTATGCCATCCGAGCCTCATTACTTGTGCTGAATACAAAAGGCAGCAGATAATACACTGCAGAGCTCCAACTCCTACTTTTGTGCACAAGCCGAGAAAAAAATGCCTTCATCTCGTCTTGCTTTTATGTCCTTGCCCAGTTCAGCCGAGCGAACTGGGGAGCTGACACATTCCAGCACACACCTCGGGTGAACACACCTCGACCACCTCCAACAGCTCAGTGAAATCCCAGCAGAGACACAACTCCACGCCAGCCACCAAGGCAAAGTCAGGTGAGAAAAATTATGCCGAGACAAGCACACACCAGAGGGGCACATCCTCGCCTACCCTTGAGGATGCACCCTTAAAAGCAAACAAATGAGATTTTAATATTCTGTAAGGCCAGCTTCCCACCAGTCCCAGTGAGGCACCTTAATAAATAATACATCACCTCCACTTCCAGCCTCGGCATTCCAGCTGTAGCTCTTTGAGGAGCCAGAGACATGACATGCTTTAGGCATTATTCCCCCAACCACCAAGCGATCACTTGCTTTGTTCGGAACAGCACACGGACCACCTATGGAAACCCCTGCTTGGATTTGCAAGTAAAAGCTGCATAGTTCCGGGCGGCTTCTGACCCGTGCCAGGTCCCCGGCACCACACAAGTCTAAGGTCCACCAAATTCCTCAGGGATTAAGATAGGGAGGAGGGGGGGTTTAAGAATGAGGCCAAAGGGTGCAGCAGTTTTCAAGCAGCAGCAGCAGGACAGGAACGCTGCTCCCCAGCCTGCCTGCGAGCAGAGGGACAGCACTCGGATTCCAATTAGCAAGAAACGCTCCACAATTTCGGCGCCTCACCTAACGCTGACAGGAACACCACACAGCAGAGCTGGAGGATTAGGAGTCCCTGCAGGTGAAGGTTTAAGAGCAGATTAAATGCATCTTGTCAGGCCCTTTCGGCTTGGGCAGAACCTGCGTGGGGTCCAGAGAAGGGGAACAGGGCTGGCTCAAGGCTTGATTACACCCGGCACGCCTGCTTGCCGGGTACAGGTCCATCTCCCCGTCCTCCTTAGTCATATTTACAGGTGACTTTACGCCCTAGAATTGCGTTCTTTCCCCACCGGGCAGGGGATCAGAGCGAACAACCGCCCGGGGATTCCTCCCGCCCAGGCCCGCAGCAGGACAGAGGGACAGCGGCGGTCACCCCCAAACCACCCCCGCGAGAAACACACCCCCGCCCCCAAAGATTTTCCGAGGGAGCCCACCGGGACCCCCATCCCGGCAGGACGGCCCCCCCCCGCTCGCCCCGCAGCCCCTTCCCCATCCCCCGGGGCTGCAGGGACCAGCCGCTCGCCGGGAACAAAGAGCCGCGCCGAGGATGCACTGCCCCGCGGGCAGCCGAGCATCGTCGGAAAAAACCACAAATCAATTCCAAACGCATAACCGCGGGGCAAACGCGGCACGGGGGTGCGATGCCGGCTCT
>VZSE01002207.1:377148-403659 GCA_013398275.1 Promerops cafer | reverse complement strand
CGGCCCGCTCCGCCCGACCGCCGGCCCCCGCCTGCCTCGGGTGGGCTTCGCGCTCCCCGGCACCCGCAGCCCCCGGGAGAGGCCGCCCGCAGCCGCGTTCGCCGTTTGCTCCTTCTCCAAAGGGAAGTTTGAGCATCCAAGCGCTCGGGCCCCGCACCCAACTCTTCCTCGGTGCCTGACCCGAGGAGCTGCGGCTCTTTGCTTACAAGGAGCTGTAAAAACAAGGCCTACGGCACCCTTTAGTAGTTTTCCATCTATTAAAGATTCTCCTCCAGTGTTTTCAGCTGCAGAGGTCACCTTCCCCTAATACACCCTCTGNTCCAGAGAAGGGGAACAGGGCTGGCTCAAGGCTTGATTACACCCGGCACGCCTGCTTGCCGGGTACAGGTCCATCTCCCCGTCCTCCTTAGTCATATTTACAGGTGACTTTACGCCCTAGAATTGCGTTCTTTCCCCACCGGGCAGGGGATCAGAGCGAACAACCGCCCGGGGATTCCTCCCGCCCAGGCCCGCAGCAGGACAGAGGGACAGCGGCGGTCACCCCCAAACCACCCCCGCGAGAAACACACACCCGCCCCCAAAGATTTTCCGAGGGAGCCCACCGGGACCCCCATCCCGGCAGGACNAAATTAGAAGAGCTTTATTCAATTTCCCTTTTTTGATGCTTTGTTTTCAGCTCCTATTTGGCCAGCACAGAGAAAGGTAAACAGCTTTACTTGTGCCTTCTTCCTCCCACCGGGGCTGCAGGGACCAGCCGCTCGCCGGGAACAAAGAGCCGCGCCGAGGATGCACTGCCCCGCGGGCAGCCGAGCATCGTCGGAAAAAACCACAAATCAATTCCAAACGCATAACCGCGGGGCAANTATTTTTTTTTTTCCAATAAAACCCCCATAACTAACAAGAGAAGAAAACCTTTAGACCATCAGGTCCTGGCTCACACATCAAGTCACTTTGCCAAAGAGCAGCTCAGAAGCCCATACCTCGACTCCAGAGCCCAAAGATGAGGGCGGTTCAGCTTCCTCCTGCTCCCCCAGGCCCAGTGCCAGGGGCAGCACAAGGTCTCTGCTGCACACAGAGGGTTTTATGTGCCCTCTCAGGCAGTGCCTCGCTCGGAGCAGGTGCAAGGAGTTTGAGCTGGGCAGGGACAGATGAGGAGAAACCAAAACCAATGATCTCTCACAGGAGGCAATGGGTGGAGTGGGGGATTTTGGGGGGTGGAATTGCTAGGAAGGACTAGAGGGAAGGTATAGGAGAGGTGAGTTAAAATCTTGACTTCCTGATGAACATGCTCTACCACACGAAGCAAATCAGTGAATCTTCCAGTTATGATAACAAACTACAAAATGAACTTTTTTTTCCGCACAAAGTGAGATGTAAGCTGCTGTCACAGATCACTCAGCTCTTTGAATAAACAACATAACTGGTGGAAGAAAATGAGATATTCCTTATCAACAAATTGTTCATTATTTTTTCTGTTCACTGTGCTACTGGTAATAATATTTATATTAGTGATTTGCTCTCTTTGTGTCTCTAAACACACCCCAAGGTTTTACCTGTTTAATTTTAGAGAAAGAGTGTGTTTTCTACTGGATTTCAACCAAACTGGATCCAACCCAATTCATTTGGTTGTAGCACTGTGCATCCAATATTAAAACTTTCAAAAGACAGATTTGTTGCAAGTTAGGGCAGTTATTTTTCAGGGAAATATTGCTAACCCCTGCATGAGTTGAAAATAAAGTGTCAAAGTGCCTGTATCAGCAATAAAGACAGCCAGTGACAAAAGGCATCAGAAAGAACTTCAGAGTTAGGCTTGGGGGAGGAAATGGCCACTCAAAACAATGGGGGAAGTCCCTTCTGGCTTTGCCTCTCTGAACTGTACAATGGGGAAATTATTCATTAATCAATATTTCCAGTGCTGTGGCATCTTCATAAATAAAATACAAGTATGTGAAAAGAAAGGATATTTCCTCTCTCCTCTAGGGGAAATGGGGTGGGAGGGAAGGAAGGGTAAGAGCTGCATTTTGGATGCCATTTTAAACACCATTAACTCCCAGATTAGGGACTCAAAACTCTTCACAGGTTCAACTTCTGTCCTGGCCAATTCATTTTGGCCAAGGGCTCTGGCTGAGGAGAGGGGGTGGCTCAGCCATGCAGGAGGTGCCACCTCCCAGGTTAATGGTGCAGCCAGATTTTCCAGGAGACCAAAATCAATTCTCAAGAGCAGCACTGCACCTTGTGGTGGGTCTGGGATTGATTCCCAAGCTGATCAGTCATTCGTGTGTGGGGAAAAGGGCAGGAAAACAGGGACCACTCCAGCACAAATCAGAGCCCTCAGGGATGAGTCCAGGGGCTGGGCTTCAGCAGCTGCACAATCCCCTCCTAACAGCTGGCCTGGGATTCAGAACAAGGGATGTCCCAGCAAGGTGTCCCTGCCCATGTCAGAGGGTTGGAACGAGATGATTTTTAAGGTTCCTTCCAACACAAACCACTCTGTGATTCTATGACAGTGTTTTCAGTCCCATTTCTATCTAACCTTTACAATTATTGGGAAAGTTACTTAAAATGTACAGCATGTGTAATGGATGATTTAGTGTCCTCCAAGGATGCAGAGCACTTAATAGATTGAAGAGGTTTTCACTTCCCCCTTGCCATGGACTCCCAACCCAGATTGGCACCGTGTCCTCTCAAGGTTAAATATTTCATTTCTAAGCACTGGAACCAAAATAGCTGGTTATCTGGGGTTTTTTCCCTGCCTAAAATTGCACATTCCCTGTACGCTGCAAGTTTCTCTTCCCCGCATAACCTGCCAAAATCAGAGGCTTCTGCGTTATCAACAAAAATATCTGCAGACTGAAAGAAAGAGGCATGATGAAAGAGGCAGAAATCAGAAATCATCAGAGAGCACTCTTTTGTTATTCCTTTCTATGGTTTATTAGTTAGAAATACTGATTTTTAACCAGATCAGTATGCCATGGAGCATACATGTAACCAAGCAAAACAGGCCCCACATCCACAGCAAGTTAAGAAACATCCATTCCTCTCCCCTCTTACTCTGGGTTGAGACATTTCAGTACAATCCTCTATTGGTCTTGTCCTTCAGAACTTCCCACCTGAGGTGAATTCAGAGACTAAATTTGGATGTAAGCAGGCTCATTCTTCCATGCAGGTAGCGTAGCTGGGAAAGAGTGGGACTCATGTCCCATCCCCAGCTCTGCCTTTTTAGAGGACTTCCAAAACTGAATTTCACTGCTCTCAGCCTCCACTTCTTCTGTAAAATAACAATACCTAATTTCTGTAAGAGCCTCTTATAAAATCTGTGTATTATTATAGCAGCTGGCTCTGTTGTACAAAGTAATGATACATCAGATTTCTTTCACAGGTGATATTCCTGTCACAGCCTTATTGCAGACCCCAAAAAGTACCAATAGCACATCCTAATTAAGAGACTAGGTCACATAAAAATTTATATGAAGATATATTCCATATAAAATGAACTAAAAAAATCATTGTCCTGACAGCAGAATGCTGCACCTTATGCTGCTACTCCTGGCACCTGTGAGATGTATCAGCTCTCCTAAGTGTGTCAGGACATGCCACAGAAGGTAAAGGCAATTTTAAAATAGTTACCGTTAATTTTGCTGCTGAATGACTTTCCCAAATTGAATATTGGGGACATCCAGCACACAATCAGTGCACATCTCCATCACAAGACTCACCTTTACACCAGCTGGTAGCATCTGTTTTAAGGGGGCCTTCTCTTCCTAATAAACAGTGGTCACTGGAATGGAGTAGCTGTGAGTAATTCAGGGAAAGTGAGAACAGCATCCCCTGCCACAGAGAGGGAAGTTTGTTTAAAACAACTCCACTTTGAAAAAGTTTGTGACCAATGAATTATTTTGAATGTAACCATGTTATGGATTAATAGATTTCTTCTTCCTCCAACTGCAAACCTGATAAAATGTCAACTGCAATTAAAACTCCATCAGGAGAATCAACTTGGATTCCTTTCTTCCATGCATCTCATTGCTGGCACTAACAGGAAAGCTGGGCAAGGCCAAGTGGTGCCAGTGCAGCCCCCCTGCTGGCTGGGATTTACAGTAATCAATCCTACAAGGAGGCACGGGATGCAGCTTCTGCTTCCCAGCTCTCATGTTTCTGAAGTGCTCACAGAGCAGGGAAGCCATAAGAACTTATTTTTGTCACTAAAGTCAGCAGATGTGACTTGGAGAGCACACAGAGCCCAGATCTGCTGAGTAGGAAATGCCATTTTTACACACTCACCCTTCAGAGTAGAACCAGGCTTCTGCAGACTGGCCCAAGGTCACTGGAATCCGTTGCAGTTGCTCTGGGAGTTCAGCCCGGGAGGAGCAATGCTCACATCCATAACGGAATCACGGCACAGCCCTCGCTCTTCTTCACATCCTTCAGCAAAATCGATGCAGTTCATGCCAAGGTACACCACATATTACAATTTTCCCAGAGATAAAGTGCTGAGGAAGTCCTCCACGTGCATATTGGAGCCTCAGCTAAAACATGAACCATCTGTCAGTTCCCTTGGATATCCCCCCCCATTCTACAAACTCCACTACAAAATTAGGCTGACGATAAAAAAAGCACTGGACCCACCACCCCAAAGCAGGCTGACCCTAAGCCCTGCTCTGACATTAAACCCTCAGCTTCACAGATTCACAGAAACAGAGAACCAAACACAGATCTCCAAGATCATTGAGTCCAGCCTCCATCATCTGAAAAATGGTTGTTCACACACATAACACCCAGAGGGACTTTAGAAACTGCAGCTTTCTTTTGCTTTCCATGACTTGAGGTTAAACTAAACCACCAAATCCACAGGTTTTAACATGCAGTGTCAGTACTGCCAGTCCATCCCTCCCAGTACAGCCCTTTCTAAAATAGCAAAGAGGGGCTGAAAGCCCCCACCACAGAGACTTTTGGGGTCTTTCCCATGGATAACACATGGAATTGGGATGCCTGGGTGGGAGGAGCACTGTGGTTTTGAGTGAAACAGCAGTGCTCCAGACACCACCAGTGTTCATTTTTCCCCTTGAGGATGGTTAAGAGCAGAGAAATACACAGTTTTGTTTTAGAAACATTCAAATCAATGAAGCCAAAATCCTACAGCAGGAACCAGATCCAGCTGTTAGCAGAACCCCAAGCAGGGGGCTTTCATCCTTGTTCTCCCTTCAGAGAGCTGCTACATGGATCCCCTTGAATCCATGTGCTGGGAAAAGGTGAGGAAGCACTCTGTGATCTCCAGGAGGTCTAAAGCTGGCCCTAAGTATGCAATTCCCTGATTTTGTGAGGAAGGGATGGGTCTGTGCCTCAGTTAGCCTGTGGAGATTAGGGAGACCTAGAAGCGAGTACACAGACTAAGGCAGCCAATGCAGGGACACAAGAGAGTGCTTATTTTATAACCAATTAAAAATAATAATGCTCTGCTGCTGAAATCTGCCGGGGTCCAGGTGAAATCCGAGTCTCTGCAGGGGTCCAGGCAGGCATTTTGGCTTTCAAGGGAGCAGAGCATTAGCTGGGCGTGCTGCTCCGTGCCGGAGCCACGCAGTGTTTGTGCTGCAGGACGCATTCCTTTATGTTCGCGATGTTTGCGAGTGCTCCGCGGGGATTAATTCAGCTGAGAGCTGCCTGTTTCGGGGCCAGTAGAGAAAAGTGATTTTCTTTATGAAAAACGTTCCCTTTGAACCCTCTGGGCGGGTTCTGCAGCTGCCACCTCGAGGCAGCAGCGCGGAGGAGAGCGCAGCGCTGCGCTGTGACAATGACGTGTCCGCAGGACATCCGAGAGGGGCTTTCTTCTGCCAGTGGCTTGAATACCAGCAGAACCCTGAAAAGGGAGAGAGAAAAAGGACAGCATGAGGCAAAAAGAACTGTCCTACAGATGTTATTTCGTTGGAGCGAGTCCAGAGGAGGCCACTGAGATGAGCAGAGGGATGGAGCAGCTCTGCTGTGAGGAAGGGCTGAGAGAATTGGGATTGCTCAGCCAGAAAAGAAAGGCTTTGGGGTGACCTTATTGTGGCCTTCCACTACTTCAAGGTAGCTGAGAGAAAGTTGGAGGGCGACTTTTTACAAGGGCCTGGAGTGATGGGACAAGGGGGAATGGCTTCAGACTGAAAGAGAGTAGGTTTAGATTGGTTTTCAGGAAGAAATTCCTGGCTGTGAGGAAGGTGAGGCCCTGGCACAGGTTGCCCACAGAAGCTGTGGCTGGCCCATCCCTGGCAGTGTTCCAAACAAGGCTGGATGGGGCTTGGAGCCTGGGATAGTGGAAGGCATCCCTGCCCATGGCAGGGAATGGAACTAAATGAGTTTTAAGCTGCCTTGCAACCCAGACCAATCTATGATTTTATGATATAAGAGTTTTCACTGATTTCAATGGGCTACTGTTAATTTCTTGTATTTTTATGTCCTTATGCGACCTCTTCCTTGCCTGTCAGAGGTAGCACCACTCCCAAGAATTGCATGAACTGGCTGCACTCAGGGAATAATTTCTTATTATGTTATGGAAATCTTGCTTTTCACTCTGCTGGACATTCTGCTTACGAGCTGGCTTAATTGTCCCACCGTCTCCTTAGACTGTGAATAATTATCTCCATTTATATTGTTATCCTGACTGTATTTATAGCCTGATTCTTTCGGGTTAGCATCACCATCTGTTTCCTCAACAGTCACATATTCGGGGGAGAGCGAGTGCTCTTCACATTATGCAAGCAGCTTCCTTGATTAAACCAGCCCGGCGTGGATGGATTTTGTTATGAAACCCTGGCACATCTCTAACTCTCTGGCTTCTATTATCAATAACTCTGAAAAGCCCATCCATTAAATTAAGCCACTTTTAAGCTGCAGCTTGCATTTCAGAACTTGTGTTAACTGTGATTGATTAACATAATTTAAGAGGAGATTTCCAATGGACTATAAAGACTGGGATGTGATTAGCAGGAAACTCTGATCATTCCTAACCCAGGGATAATACGTTCAGGAGGAAGCCATGGGCTGTGGATTTCAAGTAGGGCCCCTGATTTTTGCAAAACATATCTAAGCAGTCATTTTACATGAAATGTTACATTAAGAACATAAGCATAGTGCTGTAAATATGTAATTATAGCTCAGAAAGATATCATAACTGGATGAGATCTGGGGATGAAAACAGATCATGAAAACATCACGCTTAGATTTGTCATATATTATCTAAATTACCCCAATTTTTAGACCTAAACTATTTCAAGAGCAACAACATTAAGTATAGTATATTATGTCTTTATAAGACCCCTATCACAGAGATACTCTGGAGGATTTTACAGAATTTGAGAGGAAGAATATTCACACTCCAGTGAGAGCACATTCTCACCAGGCACAGTGACTGCACAGCTTCCCTGTGCTGTCCTTGAACAGCGAGGGCAGACAGCACTCCAGGTAGTAACTTACCTCAGAATCATGGAATACCAGGTTGGAAAGCATCTCAAGGATTACCTGACACAACTTTTCTTGGCAAAATCACAGTTGAAACAAGATGGTCCAGCACCCCGTGCAGTTGAATCTTAAAGTGTCCAATGTTGAGGGATCCACCATTTCCCTGGGGGGATTATTCCAATGGCTGGTTGTTTTCACTGTGAAAAATTTGCCTTGTGTCTGAACAGAATCTCTCCAGGAGCACTTGGGAAATTCTGGGATTGTTTCCCTGACAGAAAAACCAAATAGAGAAAAGTTTCTTGAATATAATTCCCGTCTCAGTCAGGTGTAATTACCACTGAGTGCGTGTTCTTGGTGCACTGGGGAATTGCTCAAACATGGCAGAGTTAAGGTTCTGCTGTGGAAATGACATTTGAACATATTTTCATGCCTCATTGTTTGCGTATCCTTTAAAGTTCAGCTGCATTTCCATGTTCTGGAAGGCTATAAAATTCTAACCATAAAAAATAATTTAAAAAGCCATTAAAAACATAAAACCACACGAAATCATAAGGCAAGTTGAACTCGGTGTCACAATGTTTAATCACTGCAGGGTTTTGTTTGTTTATTTTTTCATGTGTCAGCATCCTCCACTGCTGCCTTGGCAATGATCCCTCCTCCTCCAGAATTCACGGGGCGTGTGCTGATCCCATCACTGTTTCTGTATCTCACATCACCACTACAGCCTTGTCCTTGCTCCTCAGTTTCCCTCTCCTAGGAGAGGACAGAGAGCTGGTGATGGGTTGTTTGAAGAGTGCCTGGCCTCCTATGGAGCTGTGGGATGGTGCCTGAAGGAGAGATAGCAGGGATTTATGAGGGATAAATAAAGGGCTTTGAGAGGAGTCTTCCCTGAGTTTGTTACTGCAAAGTTCCCCTTCTTCACACCCTTCCTGCATTCCCTCTGCACTGCCTGGATTCCTCGTGTGTCCTCCAAGAGCCCTTCCAGCATGCCCCATCTGCTTCAGCTCCCCCAGTCTGCACTTGTGCTCCACACACAGCGGGACCTTCTCTTCTCAGTGCTGCCTCTTGACCCTGCTTTGTCACCTTGGTGACTTTAGGGTGACCAGAAGTGGGGAACATGACAAGGCTGTGACAGGAGCAGCAGAGAAAGTGTTTGTGCAGAGCTGCTAGCCCATGGGCTAGTGAGGGGGCTGGCCCAGGCAACACAGCAGATGGTGGCAGCGACAGCTTTCGGCATCTCACATCACTCCCACTCATCATCTGACTCCCACACACCTCCACCTTCAGGGACTGCAGATAGAAAGTGTGGATGTGGGACAAACAGCACTGCTGCAGAGTGGAAAGCACAGCGAAAAGCACAGCACCCACAAGCTGCTGCAGCAGCTCACAGGTCAGGGGCTTGGGTTCAGTGACAACAGAGCACAGCAGTGTCACCACAACCTTCCCTGAAATCCTCTGCCTCCATTAGCACCCTTGTCCTGCTCTGCACAAACCTCAGGCTCTCAGCCTGGCCTGTCTGGCAACGAGCTAGACCCCAGTTAACTTCCCAGTTAATTGCTTTTTCAATGCTTATTTTGCTTCCCTGAAGAAGAAATGGGTCTCATGCACTTTGCTGAAATAAATATCCAGGACTCATCTTTTGGGGGTGTGAGCAGGGCCACAGTCACACTCCTGGACATCACAACTGCCTGAAGAGCAGCTGGTTTTACAGGTGTGGTTCTTGTGGGGAAGATTGGCAGGGGAAAGAAGATGGTTGTTGGGAGTGGGGCAAGCACTACCTTTGGAATCTCTTCCACAAGTGATCTCAACTTTTCATTACACCGACCAAAATCTGTTAGAAATTCCCTTTTCCCAGCTAGGGGATCCAGTCACGGGGAGCATACCACAATGTTCATCGGAAGACTTTTTATTGATTAGGCTCTTTCTACTAAGCACAGCTGATCTTCTGCCTCTCTGATCACCTGTCTCAGGTGACCCAGTTTTGAAAGCATGGATTCCTGGAAGGTCCTGAGCTGAAAGGGATCCTCAAGTATCACTGTTCCAACCCCTGGCCCTGCACAGGTTGTTTCCACCACGGGGTTTATCATTTCTATCCTCACTGTATTATGAGCTCCTGTCTTCACTCCCAACCACCACACTCCTGGAGCAGCAGAGTGATGTGGCTTTTTTAGTCCCTGAGTAGTTTTACTTCTGTTCAAGAGGGAGAATGCTGTACCCTGAGGGTACTGTGCATTTAACCTCATAGAAATGGCTTTTTGCATTAAATGTGGCCGTTTGTGTATCAGCCATGGCGTGGCAGCAGGACCAGGGCAGTGCCCGGCCCTCTGTGCTGGGCACTGCTGAGAGACCTCCAGTCCTGGGGTCAGTTTTGGGCCCCTCAGGACAAGAAAGGCTCTGAGGGGCTGGAGCAGGTCTGGAGAAGGGAACGGGGCTGGGAAGAGTCTGGAGCCCCAGGAGGGGCTGAGGGAGCTGGGAAAGGGGCTCAGCCTGGAGAAAAGGAGGCTCAGGGGGGACCTTGTGGCTCTGCACAACTCCCTGCCAGGAGGGGACAGCCGGGGGGGTCGGGCTCTGCTCCCAGGGAACAGGGACAGGACAAGAGGACATGGCCTCAAGTTGTCCCATGAGCAGTTCAGGCTGACTGTTGGAAGAATTTCTTTACAGAAAGGGCTGACAGTCCCAGCACAGGCTGCGCAAGGAATTGATGGAGTCCCCAAACCTGGACGATTTTAAAAGCCATGTGGATGTGGCACTTAGGGACACGGCTTAGTGGTGGAATGCCTGGACTCGATGACCTTGGGGANAGGGGCGGACAGGCGCCGCGGGCAGCCCGGCGCGCCGGGGAGCAGGGAGGCCCCGTGTGGCGGCGGCTGAGGGAGGGGGAACGGGAGGGAAAGGGGGGAGGGAACGGGAGGAAGGAGAAGGGGAGAAAGGGAGGCCGGGCCGCGATGCCGCTGTACGAGGGGCTCGGCAGCGGCGGGGAGAAAACCGCCGTGGTGATCGACCTGGGACAGGCCTTCACCAAGTGAGTGCCCCGCACTGCGGTCGGGATTTGGGGGTGTCTGGAGAAGAGAAGGGTCCGGGGAGACGTTAGATCCCCTTTCAGTGCCTAAAGGGGCCCCAAGANGGGTTGGAGCAGGTCTGGAGAAGGGAACGGGGCTGGGAAGAGTCTGGAGCCCCAGGAGGGGCTGAGGGAGCTGGGAAAGGGGCTCAGCCTGGAGAAAAGGAGGCTCAGGGGGGACCTTGTGGCTCTGCACAACTCCCTGCCAGGAGGGGACAGCCGGGGGGGTCGGGCTCTGCTCCCAGGGAACAGGGACAGGACAAGATGACATGGCCTCAAGTTGTCCCATGAGCAGTTCAGGCTGACTGTTGGGAAGAATTTCTTTACAGAAAGGGCTGACAGTCCCAGCACAGGCTGCGCAAGGAATTGATGGAGTCCCCAAACCTGGACGATTTTAAAAGCCATGTGGATGTGGCACTTGGGGACACGGCTTAGTGGTGGAATGCCTGGACTCGATGACCTTGGGGAGCTTTTCCAGCCTAAATAATTCTGTGATTTTTACGATTCTGCTCGAGCGGGAGCAGCACCGGCCGCGCATCCCCTCCCGCCCTCACGCAGGGCCCGCCCCTTAGGTCCCTCCATGGCACCGCCGCCCGTCTCCCCGCGGCTGCCCTGCCTGCCGCCGGAGCGGAGCTGAGGGGAAGCCGCGCCCCACCGCGCCCGCCNGGCTGCCCCTGGATCCCTGGCAGTGTCCAGGACCAGGTTGGACGGGGCTTGGAGCAGCCTGGGATAGTGGGAGGTGTCCCTGCCCATGGCAGGGCTTGGAATTAGATGGTTTTAAAGTCCCCTTCCAACCCAAAGCATTATTCCAAAAATAATTTTGTGAGGTTTTCCTCTTTCTGTGTTGATCTGTGGGGTGTGGAGCTGGTAATGAGCAGCCTTGGTTTTTAGTGTTGTGTTTTAGATTAAAACAAGATTTAGCTCGAGTGCTGAAGCAGGAATGCTGGCTGTTTATTTAGTATTTCACCTCGTGGGCCAAAAGCTTTGTTACCTGGGAATGGGAGGATTTAACAGAGCCTTCATGGATGGGAACAAGGAGATGATTCCCAGGAGTGGCTTTTTGTGGGTTCACGTTGTGTGGCCAATTGAAAGCTTTTCCCAAGTTTGGGGTGCTTGTGAGCTTTTCTTCCCTGGCCATTGTTTATCCAATAAAACGCTCTTTTGGAAAAACTTTTTCCCTGAATAGTGTGTTTTTAGGATCTGTTTCCAGCCTTCATACTTATAGAAGTCATAGCAGCTGAATTGTATGAGAAATATCTGTTCTTTTCCAAATAAGGCTGAAATTAGCTGAAAGTTCAAGGAAAACTGCCTGTACACACTGGGACTGCACAAGTATCTGTTTGAGACAAAAGAAGAAAATTCAGTTCTGAATTGTGGTTGTTTCAAGATCTTTTTTCTGAAATGATACAACACATTGACAGTTGCCAAAGACCAAAATTAATCATTAATTGACTTTTTGCATTAAAAGTGCTCCAAGTCCAGCAGCTTTACAGAAAATGGTAGTTTTCTTCTGAGATTTGTAGTTACTGGGAGTGACAGGGGTGAGACAAATATCAGGCACTGAGACTAAAATAAACCTTGAAGTCATTTTGCTTTTAATTTCCTTTCTTCAGTCCATGGTTCTTGTGTGTTTGAAGAAGACCAGGTGGGTTTCTGAAAAGTTTGGTTTGGGGTTGCTGCTGTTTTTATCCTTTTGTTGAGGGAGTCAATAAAAAAAAAGATACAAAATCTTTATCTTTTAGTCCATCTTTAAATTTATCTCCAATTGGCTGGATAGGAAAACTGAAAAACCCCCTCTCTGCATTAACAGAATTCCCTAATTAATTACTCTGTGACTCTTAGGCCCAGGGGTCAAATGGTGACTTCAAATAATCAGTTTTTTATAATTTTCTTTCAGGTGTGGGTTTGCAGGAGAAACAGGACCAAGATGCATCATCCCCAGTGAAATCAAGAAACCTGATGTCTCAAAGGTGAACTGTTTTTATGGTGTTTGGTTTGTTAGGGCATAGAAAGAATTTGCAGATGCTTTTTTTGTCCATTACAAGCCATTTTTCCGTGCCTGAATAAAATATTCTGAAATATTATTATTTTTTTTTCATTATTTTAACTCTGCTATTAAAAGCTGTGAGTAGGTGCAGGTAAGTGTGATGCCAGTGCTGGTGTTAATTGCTGCTCAGCCCCCATGGAACTTGTGTTTTGGGGCATTTATTGAGAAATTGCTTTGCCTAGCTATGCTTTTTTTNTTTTTTTTTTTTTTTTTTTTCTAGTAGAGGGTGGCAGATTTGGAAAACTAATTCTAAGTTGCCTGTATGAAAAATTAGCATTAATTAACTCTGAAGTGTAGTTACAGGGTGAGTTTATGTGATGCTTTAAGGACAAAGAGCAAATCAGGCCAGAGTGAGTGCTTATATATAATGACAGATTAAATATATACTATGTATGTATCTTATATATTTCTTTATATATCATGTGTGAATATATATATATGTATATAAATAATCACTGCCCAGCATTTGAGCTGACTGTGGATATTTTCCCCTCCCAGCCTGTCAAGGTGGTTCAGTACAACATCAATACAGAAGAGCTGTATTCCTACCTGAAGGAATTTATCCACATGCTGTATTTCAGGTAAGAGGCACCTCTCAGTCACCCAGGCCTTCCTGGGCACTTGCAGGGCTGTGAGCAGGGGATGGACACTGCCTGGTTAGATCAGAAAACAGAAATAAGACTTTGCAAGGGGCAGCCTGGCTGTGTTGGTGCAGGAGGAATTTGGTAGTGCTGAGATCCAGGTTATCTTACAAAGAGTTCCTGTCCTGCAGCAGCAGATGTTCTGTAAAAGCAGAAAGTGTTTGATGAATTACATTTCAGCTGAGGTACTTATGAAGGGCCTGAGAAGGGGAAGGCATTACCTCAGGAGTTGCATTGATTTTGGTAGGGCTGAAGCTCCTGTCAGTGCAGAACTCTCTTCACAGTGATTTGGAAGGAGGGATCTTTACCTGTGGAATGTTTTTACCTCAGCAATACATCTCTTTATTCTGTTTTTAGTACCCTTAGTGAATAATGAAATTGGACTTGATCTTTTCTCTTTGCTTCCAATCCATATTTTTACACAGTGAAGGCCATCACGGGGAAACCAGGATTTAATTTCTGTGCCTCACATCTGCTGTGGGTTGGGTTGTTTTCTTCTCCTGCCCTGGACCACCACTTTGCAATTGAAATCAGGACAATTTCATCCTCTTCCACAGAAATCAGAGCATCTGAGTATCTGTGTCATCATTCTTAGGTGCTTTATGGCACTGTGTGACACTGGACAAGCCATTGATGACTTACTTTTGTATTACTTTATGTTGATTTAGAAATGTATAATGAATACACAGAACTACAGGCTCTGGCTGAAAGCTCTGTAACTTGTTTTCCTTGCCTCAGTTTCCTGACTTTCTTTTAGGAAAGCATTGGGGTTTTTTAGATTTGTGAAAAAGACTTTGGCCTCTGCTGTAGCAAATGCTATCTAAATGCAAATCTTTAGGATTTTTGAGGAAAATGGAATATGACTGTAGGATAGATCTCATAATATGTGCTTAAACTTCCCAGTTTTATTTTACACTTCTTGTGGTTTTTTAGGCATCTGCTGGTGAATCCCAGGGACCGGCGTGTTGTGATCATCGAGTCAGTCCTGTGCCCTTCACACTTCAGGGACACCCTCACCAGGGTCCTTTTCAAGCATTTTGAGGTAAGTGTTTGACAGAATTGTGTAAATTTGCTCCACTTGCCAGGAGGAATTTTGCTTACAGTCAGTACCAGATGTGAAAAAAAAAAAGGAAATAGTGGCAAGAGTGAGAGACATAAAGAAGAAGAAAAATCAGATGATGGTGTGAGGAAGTAGGGCGTGGAAGTTGGATTAAAGACCACTTTTGTTCCATCCTGACTCTTCATGAGGCCACAAAGCAGCAGCAGCAGCAACTAACAAGACTCTGCAAGGTTTCCCTGGCTTGTAGATAATGCAGCTCTCAGTGCACTGTCCCAGCCAGATCCAATAACTGAGCTCTACCTGGAGCCAGGATTTATATTTAAACACTTGTTAGTGCCCTGTCAGCAAGTCTCATGATTTCTGCCACAGTCAATATCTGCCTAGCACATGGCTGTGCTCATTTAGAGAAGAACTTACCTGAAATCAAATATCTTCTCTGCTTGATCAGTCTTTTTGAAGGAAAGTTGTGGGGCAAAAAAGAGCCCTGTGGCTACTCCATCCCTGGCATGTCCAAGGCCAGGCTGGACGGGGCTTGGAGCAGCCTGGGACAGTGGAAGGTGTCCCTGCCCATGGCAGGGGGTGGAACTGGATGATCCTTAAGGTTCCATCCAACCCAACCAGTCAAGGATTCTGTGAAAAGTCTGAACCTAATTCTTGCTCAGTTGTAACAGAAAATGTTTTAGGAAGTGACTGCATGCTTCTTCAATTCAGACACAACAAAGGTTAAGGTTTTTCTATAAAAAGCAGTGAAACCAGTTTGTCTGCAGTACTTCCTCACTGTCCTTCCACAACACAGTTTACCAATTAATCTCAAACTCCTGCATAATTCTTTTTTACTATTGGTAAAATTTTCTGATGACTTCAACTTGCTGAAAGATTTGGGTCAGTGTTTTGAGGATTTTTTTTCCTAATCCCTTTTGCAGCAATAAAATATCTCAGCTAAAGCACATCCCATGCAAAATGGTTTGTTGAAAATTGCTCATATACAAAATAATATAAATAATATAATATATAATATATAAAATATATATATATAAATATATAATATAAAATAGTCAGTCATATTTTGATGGAGGGACTTTGTAACTTGTTAAGAAGCCAGGTAATACTGATGGAAGGTTAATTCTCTCTGGTTTCTATTTTTCTATTTGGTGCAGAGAGTGGTTTATTAATACAGGGTCAGTATTTTACCTTCTGTCTCTGGGTTAAGGGTCAGTATGTTTCCTGTAAGTGCAGGATTTATTGAAATTTCTCATTTAATTCACACTTCAAAGCATTCTTTTAAAGGTCCTGTTGCTTTCTAGGAAACTTGATTTATGGAATTGTGGGAAAAGGAAGTAATTCTCATGTAATTTTAACTTGAGTTTCCACATTGTTTTTGTGAGAGTGTCTCAAACAGCCTCTTCTGTTTGGGTGCAGCAGTGTTTGCCATAAGGCACATTTTTATGGATTTTCTAGCACTTTTATTCACATCTTCAAGTTTTTACATCTTTTCAAGTAGCTGTACTTCAGCTTCTTTCTTTTTTTTTCAATAACAATAAGAAACTTGACCTGAGTTTTTAGCCAACACTTGCTTTTCTTACAAGCCCCTTTGAACATCCATCATTGCTGAAGTACCTGGTGTGCACCACAAAGATGATGAACACAGAATTTGGAACCCTGCTGTATTTTGTTCATTAGATTAGTACTGATAATAATTCGATAATATTGAATAACTCAAGATACAATTGTTTGGGTTTTGCTTTTAAAATGCCAGTCAGGGAAGGCATCAGTGCTTTGTTTCTTTTTTGTTTCTTTTTTCCCCCTTCTGTCAACTTTGCTTTTGGTTTCTCTGTAGGTACNTTCCATCCAACCCAACCAGTCAAGGATTCTGTGAAAAGTCTGAACCTAATTCTTGCTCAGTTGTAACAGAAAATGTTTTAGGAAGTGACTGCATGCTTCTTCAATTCAGACACAACAAAGGTTAAGGTTTTTCTATAAAAAGCAGTGAAACCAGTTTGTCTGCAGTACTTCCTCACTGTCCTTCCACAACACAGTTTACCAATTAATCTCAAACTCCTGCATAATTCTTTTTTACTATTGGTAAAATTTTCTGATGACTTCAACTTGCTGAAAGATTTGGGTCAGTGTTTTGAGGATTTTTTTTCCTAATCCCTTTTGCAGCAATAAAATATCTCAGCTAAAGCACATCCCATGCAAAATGGTTTGTTGAAAATTGCTCATATACAAAATAATATAAATAATATAATATATAATATATAAAATAAATATATATAAATATATAATATAAAATAGTCAGTCATATTTTGATGGAGGGACTTTGTAACTTGTTAAGAAGCCAGGTAATACTGATGGAAGGTTAATTCTCTCTGGTTTCTATTTTTCTATTTGGTGCAGAGAGTGGTTTATTAATACAGGGTCAGTATTTTACCTTCTGTCTCTGGGTTAAGGGTCAGTATGTTTCCTGTAAGTGCAGGATTTATTGAAATTTCTCATTTAATTCACACTTCAAAGCATTCTTTTAAAGGTCCTGTTGCTTTCTAGGAAACTTGATTTATGGAATTGTGGGAAAAGGAAGTAATTCTCATGTAATTTTAACTTGAGTTTCCACATTGTTTTTGTGAGAGTGTCTCAAACAGCCTCTTCTGTTTGGGTGCAGCAGTGTTTGCCATAAGGCACATTTTTATGGATTTTCTAGCACTTTTATTCACATCTTCAAGTTTTTACATCTTTTCAAGTAGCTGTACTTCAGCTTCTTTCTTTTTTTTTCAATAACAATAAGAAACTTGACCTGAGTTTTTAGCCAACACTTGCTTTTCTTACAAGCCCCTTTGAACATCCATCATTGCTGAAGTACCTGGTGTGCACCACAAAGATGATGAACACAGAATTTGGAACCCTGCTGTATTTTGTTCATTAGATTAGTACTGATAATAATTCGATAATATTGAATAACTCAAGATACAATTGTTTGGGTTTTGCTTTTAAAATGCCAGTCAGGGAAGGCATCAGTGCTTTGTTTCTTTTTTGTTTCTTTTTTCCCCCTTCTGTCAACTTTGCTTTTGGTTTCTCTGTAGGTACCTTCTGTTTTGTTTGCTCCAAGTCACCTGATGTCTCTCCTGACACTGGGGATCAACTCTGCCATGGTGCTGGACTGTGGATATGCAGAAAGCTTGGTGCTGCCTGTATCCTTTCATCTTCAGCAGTGGGGCTGTGTGGAACATGAGATTTTTATTGACTGGAAATTAACCTTGGACAAAAGCAGTTAGAAGGTGGCTGATGAAAGGGATTGTAGAAGGGAAAAGGCATTTAGTTCCAGCAGACTGAAAGCTCAATGAAAAAGAGGAGAATTTCCTGATCTTCCTGTAGATCTATGAGGGTATTCCAATCCTGAGTTGCTGGGGTTCCCTTCCCCTGGGAGGAAAGGCCATCCACAAGTAAGTTCATAGTTATCCATTACAGATTACAAATGATTTATTTGTGAAAGTTCCTCTTTGACCATGAGCAAAAGTTCCTCTTTTAAATCTTAACTTGCTGTAACATAATCCAATTTTTAGAGTTAAGACTGTGCAGCTGCTGCTGATGTGGTAAAAACAGTGGGAATGGGGTCTTCTTCAGTTTATATTTAGAAGGATGTAACTGAAAGGAATTAATCCTGTCCCTGGGGTGTAGTCCAGAGACCCAGGCTGAGCTGATGGCTGTCTTTCCCCACCCTCCTGTGCACTGTTTTAGGGAGCTGGAGTATCAGCTGCTGGAGCAGTGCACGGTGGATACGGGACTGGCCAAAGGACAAAGCCTTCCCTCCGTGATGGGTGAGCACTGGGAGCTGCACTGGGGAAAGGGTGCAGGGTAATCCTGGCAGGGAATAAAATGGCTTTAGGATTCACTGCATCTCATGTGGCCTACCTGCATGAATTCCTTCTTGGCATCCTGGCCTGTGTCAGGAGCAGTGTGGCCAGTGTGGCCAGCAGGAGCAGGGAGGTCATTCTTCCCCTGTACCTGGCACAGGTGAGGCCCCACCTCGAGTGCTGTGTCCAGCTCTGGGCCCCCAGTTTGGGAAGGACACTGAGTGCTGTCCAGAGGGGACAACGAGGCTGGTGAGGGGCTGGGAGCACAAACCCTGTGAGGAAGGGCTGAGGGAGCTGGGGGTGTTCAGCTTGGAGAAAAGGAGACTCAGAGGTGACCCCATCACTCTCTGCAGCTCCCTGAAAGGTGGCTGTGCTCAGGGGGGTTGGTCTCTTTCTCCAGGCACTGACAGAACCAGAGGACACAGTCTGAAGCTTCACCAAGAGAAATACAGGCTGGATATCAGGAAAAAGTTTTTTACAGAAGGGGTGATAAAGCACTGGAATGGTCTGCCCGGGGAGGTGGTGGAGTCACCATCCCTGGGTGTGTTTAAGAACAGACTGGATGTGGCACTCGGGGCTGTGGTTTAGTTGGGTGTCAGGGCTGGGTTGGACTCGATGATCTTGAAGGTCTCTTCCAACCCAGTGATTCTGGGAGTCTGTAATTTAACAAGTATATTATTTTTATGACGAGCCTCTTCTCACAGCAGTTTTGAGTAAAGGCTGAGACAAAAGTTCTGTAGTAATTTTTCAGTCTGTTTTGAGCAAAGACAAAATTGTTTCTGTTCTTAATATCTTTTCTGCTTTGGAAATCTTTGAAAGCTGCTGTCAGAGTGAAAGTTTAATACATTAAACGTAATTCAAACTTATAACAAAAGTTTTTTTAAGTAGGAAGAGACTTTAAGAGTGAAACTAAATTTTTTTTTTATTTCAGGCTCAGTCCCAGAAGACATAGTAGAGGATATAAAAGGTAAATTGGTTTGCTTTGTGAAACTCTAGTGTATGAAATTGTGCAGTAGAGTGTGATAATAACAAGTGTACAATATTTTACATTTAGGAATTTATTTTTCTTCTCTGCCATATTTTTTACCTCTTGGATGAACTTGTGTTCTTTCTCCTTGAAAGCAAAACCAAAACCAGACATTGAATTCCTCTTTCACTCTAACCTCTGTGTTGTATGCTTTTAGATTTATTTGGTAGGTGGGCACAGAAAGGGGATTGCACTGTTGTGTAGTCTTGTTTATAGATTAACTAGAAAGGCTCAGTTTACTTTAAAGTCAATTAAGAAAAAAAGTATTTATAAAAGATATTTTGGTGTATTAGTCAAGGTAGGCAAGAGGAGACAAGAGCTACGTTTACTGCACCAGAAGAAAAAGAGTCTTTGGGCAGAGCTTGGATGAATTCCTGTGTAATTGTTACATATGCAACAGATAGAAAAAGATGTTTTCCTAGAAAACATAACTAGTATGTATCCCTTGGGTCAAATTAGGAAGAAACCCATCAGTCAAATGCAAAATAAATGCAGCTGGTGCTTTGTAAAGTGGAAGTTGCTTTTCTGGTTCCTGGACTTCCACACTTTTTCTGACAAGTTGTGTTTTCTGTGCAGTCCTTTGGAACAGAGACAACAGGCTAGGGATGAAATTCTTGTTGTCTGTGTGTTGAAGGGTTTCTTTGTGACAGGGGAAGATGCTCACCTGTGCCAGATACAAATAAAGAAGTGTATAGTAACAGTAGCAGCTGGGATACAAACGAGACTGTGCTCTGTCAGTGTTGGCTGGAAGCAGAAAAACCCTCTGGAATTCTTAGGGTGTTGAAGAGTTGCAGTAATGAAAATGTTGCATGGTAGGAGTTTGTTTGGAAAATGAGCAATGCCTCATTTGAAGCCGTGGTGCAAGACCTGCAGGGAAGGCAGGATACAACCCCTGGCACCTTGAGGCACCATTAGGAGCATCCATCTGGCTTTAAATCTTGTGTGGTTTGGACAGGCAGGATTTCCAACATAATTTTAGTGTCAGCTTCATTTAACTCGTGGTCTAGAGAGCACCTGAACTCTGCTGGAGTGTAGAGGCTGCTTCTCTTTGCATTTGTTTGATAATATCTTGGACCAGCAAGGGCCTGGAGTGTGTGTTCTTCTCTAAATTAAGAAAAATGTCTGTTTTTGCTGGTGATGAAAGGATTCACCAAGGCCTCACTTGAGCCCCTCTCTCCCCCCTGCACAGTCCGCACTTGCTTTGTGAGTGATCTCCAGCGGGGGCTGAAGATCCAGGCAGCCAAGTTCAACATTGATGGCAGTGCAGAGGTGAGTGGAGGGTGAAGCTCTTCCTGCTCCTTGGAGGTGGCTGCAGCCTTTTTGGGCTCTAAAATAATACAAGTCTGTTTTTATTTCCAGCGTCCCTCACCGCCTCCAGACGTGGACTATCCTTTGGATGGAGAAAAGATTCTCCATGTAGTTGGCCCCATCAGGTGAGAGATGCCATGGCAGAGTATTTGTCATTACAAGGATATATTTCAACTCTAAAAGCACATAAATTTTTGTAAAATTGGATTTTAATGAGACACTTGCATATGCTTTTAATGCCTCTAAAATGAAAGCTGTGTGCTGGGCACAGTGCAAGCCCATCATGGGAGGGGGTGGCTTCTCCAGAGCCCCAAGAGGAAGATGAGAGCAGAGAGATTGGAGGGATGGGGGAAGAGAAATGAGTATCAAAGGACAGGTTTAGTGATGTGAACAGGGCATTTTAACCTGGACAAAAGGAGGCTCAGAGGAAACCTCACTCTGCAGCTCCTGACAGGAGGGTGCAGCCAGGTGGGGGTTGGGCTCTGCTCCCAGGGAACAAGGGACAGGACAAGAGTAAAGGGCCTCAAGTTGACTTGGGGAGGTTTAGATTGGATATTAGGGAGAATGTCTTCACTGGAAGGGGTGTAAAGCACTGGAACAGGCTGCCCAGGGAAGTGGTGGAGTCACCACCCCTGGAAGTTTTCAAAACACGTGTGGATGTGGCACCTGGGGATGTGGTTTAGTGGTGAACAAGGTGCTGATGCTGGGTTGAGGGCTGAATGTGATGATCTTAAAGGTCTTTTCCAAGGAGTCTGTGGTTGTCCCAAGGAGTCCATGATTGTCCCCTCCCTGCTGGCACTGCTGGGTGCATGGGCTGTGTGACAGGAGTGACAGAGTGTTGGCAGCAGGAAGGCTGGAGTTATCTCCAGCTCTGCTGTGCCCCAGTTCAGCTCAGTGTGGTTTTGCTGCTCATTAACCCTCCCTTCCTGTCTGTGCCACAGAGACTCCGTGGTGGAAATCCTGTTTGAACAGGATAATGAAGAGACATCTGTTGCCACTTTGATCTTGGATTCTCTTGTTCAGGTATTTTTATATTAGAAACAGTTCAGGGAATGCCTCCAGCCTTAGGCAACCTGCAGTTAAAAATGACTCAAGACTTGAGTCCTGCAGGCTGCTCGTTTACCTGTGCTAGAATAAAATTAATTTGGACATCTTTATTACAGTATATTAAATTTATTGCAGAATTTCTTCTTGGCGTATACAAATGCTTCACTTCTTATTATATTTAGGAAAAAAAAATGCATTAGAAAACCACTATAAATGGAAATTTTCATTATGTGGTGCTGTATGTATGTTAATTAAAGTTGGCTCCCTCTAGCTATTGATGCCATTTAAATAAGTTTGCTGAGATGCAATTTACTGGAGAGCCATGGACTTGGCTGATAGGACAAACATTTCAATTGGAATTCTTTATGAAAACAAATTGTTTAAGAAGTTCTGTGCCTGGAGCCTTCACCTCTGCACCTCCAGGCATTTCCCTTGCATTTCTCTCGTTACGTTGGTTATTTTCCCAGCTAAATATGAGAAAACAGCAATTGGAGGGCATAGAAAGGGACTGAATTTTTAAGAGACTTCTGAATGGCTTCAAGCTCAGGCAGCTTGACTTTTTTGGGGTTTTTTTTGTGTCCCTGTGTGCATTAGTGCCCGATAGACACCAGGAAGCAGCTGGCAGAGAACCTGGTGGTGATCGGGGGCACGGCGATGCTGCCGGGGTTCCTGCACAGGCTCATGGCTGAGATCAGACACCTGGTGGAGAAACCCAAGTACAAGGAAGCTCTTGCCACTAAAACCTTCAGAATCCACACTCCCCCTGCCAAATCTAACTGTGTGGCCTGGCTGGGAGGTAAGAATGGGAACGACTGGGAAGCAGGGGTGAAAAAAACCCCTTCCAGGTGGGATTTGTAGGGAATAAAGCCTTGTATTTTTAGGGTTAGCAAACCAGAACAATTTCTGTGATGCACCAAATTCTGTGATGCTTTTCTTCCCTGGCCAGCTGCTGTGGGCTGAATCTTCTCACAGCTGGTGTGAATTTGTGGGGCAGCTTTTTGGGGGTAAAAATTGCCCTGAACACAATGGGGTTTGGTTGGAGTGCTTAAAATAAAAACTTTGTTGTAAGAAGTGGGCCAGCCAGGCCAGCTTTGCTGTCAGCACAGAGCAAATGATTCCTTGTTTTCAGTTACTATCCAGGGATATAAATGGAAACAGTTTGGGACTAGCTGGGCTGCTGAAAAGAAAATCCATTCATCCCTTTAAATTTAAGGGCAGAGCTAAAAAATCCCAGTTGAGATTCTCGATGGGAAGAAGTAGAAACAGAAATCCTACATGGAATTAATGCAGATGCTTTTCTTTGCCAGGAGCAATTTTTGGAGCACTCCAGGACATCCTTGGGAGCCGCTCTGTGTCCAAGGAATATTACAGCCAGACCGGGCGCATTCCCGACTGGTGCTGCCTCAACAACCCCCCTCTGGAAATGATGTTTGATGTTGGAAAAGCACCCCCACCACTGATGAAAAGGGCTTTTTCCACAGAGAAATAAGCACCTAAATGCCACACAAGGATTCTGCCCCCTTTCAACTGCATCCATGTGCTTTGGGGTTTGGTTTTTGTTCGTTAATTTGTGTGTAACACTGTTAAATATGAACAGCGTGGGTGTTGTCAGGGTGTAGGCACTAACACTATTTAAAACCCTGTCCAGTTATAGTTTACAAACTTAACTCTGGCAACTCCTCTGCTCTTTTGTCTTGTTTTGGAGAAATTCTGTCCCCTCATGAGCTGTTCCCTACTGAGTTGTTTATTATTTATCTGTATAGTAAATGGCATTGCTGGGAGAATTTGGTTTAAGGTATTTTTGTTTTAGGCATGCTGAGAAGAATGAACAGCACTAGGGAAACATCTATGGGAATTTTTTGTGCCAAATTCTGTATTAAAATATTCCACCCTTGAATCACATGTGAAGAAATGGTTTGGGGCTGTTTAGCAGAGGTAGTGGAACATTATTTCCCCTGTTTAAAGAGTTTTAGCAGCAAACTCTTCTGCCTGTAATTCCCTCATAGTGCTGAGCTAAAACCTCTCCCTGTGTCTCCACCAAGAAAGATTTCAGCCATGTAAGATTATAAATTATTATAAATTAATTATAAACAGGTGTGAGGTCAAACTTGACTCAGTGGCTACATGGTGACTGCTGGTATCTGCTGGTTACTGAGGTTTAAATCCTACCCCGAGGAGCAATTTTTGTCTCAAATTTGGGAAGATAAATAGAACATTTTTTGGGGTGGTGAAGTCTTCTATTGGCACAAATGTGCTTTTTGTGACAGATCTCCCTGTGCTGCCCACCTGCTGTGTGCCTGAAGCACGACTCTGCAAGTCAAACAGATATTTAAAGAAATCCTCTTCTGCTGAGCCCCAGCACAGGGCATGTGCTACAGCACTTCAGTGACTCCTGCATGGTTTTGTCTTTGTGTTTCCTACATGCTTTACCTTAACAGGTGGTGGTAGTTTTTATGGTTGTGGGATGTTTCAGGTGTTTTAGGGATCATCTCCTGGTGCTGTTCCAGGCTGGATAAACAGACAGAGTCTCGTTGCCAGGCACAGAGAGCCAGCCTTGGGTGTACAGAACATGCAGCCTGAGCTGTGCTGCTCATTTTCAGTCACAATCTGGGTAATTTGGGGTGCAGGTTATTTTTTGCCTCAGTAAGAACTGAGCCAGAGCTTCCTGAGAGAGGAATTTGCCATCAGCAGGAGTCCCATGGAGCTGGGAGCTCCTTCCCTTCTCAGTGGGAAGGAGTCAGGAGATGAAACTTCTACAGAGCCTGTGGTGGTGGTGGTGCAATGATGTCATTTTCCTGAACTGCAGCAGACTGCAGCTGAGGAAATTCAGGATATTCTTAGCCCTTCCTTTTCAGGGATATTTCTGTGCTGCTCTGTGCACGTACCCTGGGACCTCTCCTGGCGTGTTCTGCCACCTCATCTTCCTTCTGCCCACTCAGGTCTCCTCCTGTGGGGTTTCTGCATCACTGAACAGCCTCAGCTGCTTCTGTTTCACATGGCAGGGACAGAATTCCTAACTCCCATGTTACTGCTGGGTTAAGTGCAGAGTCCCAGGACCTGCTAAGGCAGATTTTTATTTCATCGAAGGGGTGAGAAAAACTCTTAATGGCCTGGAAATAGTGCCCTGCAAAGCCCTCAGAGATCACACCCTGAATGTGTAATGGTGCAGAAATGGTTGGGTTTTCACCCTGGTCTTCAACACCGTGGATCCTCCCAGCAGACAAAGTCACAGTGAGCCCGCCTGGTGTAGCAGGAAGGACAGTGACAGACACGAACCCCTGCAGTAACTGCAGGATTTTCCTCTGAGGCTCCTCATTCTGGACTGGATGCTGTTCCAGGAGGTTGGGGTTGGCCAATTTCAAACAGCTCCAGGTGAGTCCTGCTGACTGCAGGAGGATTTTGGAACGTGCTCGAGCCCATTGTGGGCTGCCTGTGTCCGTGCTGTGTCAGCAGGAGCTGGTCCCTGGGGAAAGTGGCTTTATCTCATTCCCTCATCTCCCTTTTGCTGGAATCAGATTGTCTCAAGTCAGAAGGGACCCCTAAGGCTCGTGGAGTGCAGCTCCCTGCTCCTTGCAGGACTACCTGCAGTAAATCCTATGGCTGAGAGCCTTGGCCAGATGCTGCTTGAGCTCTGGATGGACAGTGCAAACCACAGAATCCCAGAATGGTTTGGGCTGGAAGGGACCTCGGAGCTAACCCAGTTCACCCCTGCCAAGGCAGGGACACCTTCCACTATCCCAGGTTGCTCCAAGCCCCATCCAGGGGGACACTTCCAGGGATCCAGGGGCAGCCACAGCTGCTCTGGGCAGCCTGTGCCAGGCCTTCCCCACCCTCACAGGGAGGAATTTCCTGCTGCTATAACCCCCAGATCCCTCCCCGTGGGGCTGCTCTGGCTGCTCTCCTGTCCTTGGTGTGTTTAACCAGGGCTGCCCCATCCTGGATGGAGAATCCCACCATGGCTCTTGTCACGTTTCCTATGGCAGGTGCTTGTCCAGCTCTCCACTTTATCCGGGTATCTCTGTAATTCCTCTCTATCTGTGAGGGAGCCCAGAGCTCCTACTTGATTGACATCTGTTTCCTGCATCGTTTATTAAAAAAAGTCTCCTGGGATCCCGTGCTGAGCGGTCACTGCCCAGCTCCTCACGGCTCCCCCTTACGCACATGCCATTCCTGCACCCGGGTCTNCAGGCCGGGGAACCGGCGGCGGGGCGGGGCGGGCGCCGGGATAATACACTTCTTATGCCCCTCTACATAATGTACTCTATGCATTTGAAACATATCCCTGTGAGCCATACGTTACCCTCACAGGGAGGAATTTCCTGCTGCTATAACCCCCAGATCCCTCCCCGTGGGGCTGCTCTGGCTGCTCTCCTGTCCTTGGTGTGTTTAACCAGGGCTGCCCCATCCTGGATGGAGAATCCCACCATGGCTCTTGTCACGTTTCCTATGGCAGGTGCTTGTCCAGCTCTCCACTTTATCCGGGTATCTCTGTAATTCCTCTCTATCTGTGAGGGAGCCCAGAGCTCCTACTTGATTGACATCTGTTTCCTGCATCGTTTATTAAAAAAAGTCTCCTGGGATCCCGTGCTGAGCGGTCACTGCCCAGCTCCTCACGGCTCCCCCTTACGCACATGCCATTCCTGCACCCGGGTCTCTTACAAAAGCTCATTTTCCCACGGATTTACCGACGCTGTTCCCTCACGAGTTGGGATTTTCCCGCCTGGAAGCCTTCGAGAAACCCAAAATTNGGGGGGGCCTACAGGGACTCAGGGGAGGGACTCCTGCTCGGGAGCTGTAGTGATGTGGCAAAAAATGCGTGTACAAAGTGAAAGAGGGGAAGGTTGGGTTTNCTACCGACTGAGCTAGCCGGGCGCTGAGAAAGCGCTTTCCATTTTATCAATTTAAGGTCGTGCGTGGTGACGTCATTCCGGGAGCGCGGCGCGGCGGCCAATGGGAGCGCGTGTTGCTGAGCGGTGGGCGCGGGACGGTCTGGGAGCGGCGCCGCCATGAGCTCCATCGGCACCGGGGTGAGTGCGGCGTG
>VZSE01002207.1:355031-376954 GCA_013398275.1 Promerops cafer | reverse complement strand
GGAAGGTGTCCCTGCCCATGGCAGGGGTTGGAACTCGTTGATCCTTAGGGTCCCTTCCAACCCAAACCACTCTGGGATTCTCTGAAATATAAAGGCAGACAAAAGCTCCCGTAGGTTTTGAGTGTTGTGTAATGCTCAGTGATATCACATCCAGGATTTGCAGTGTGGGTGCACCCAGCACCGATGAAATGGCCTCTCCCGGCTTTTACTCTCTGTTTTTTTCTGTTTCTACATCTTATGTAAGGGGTCAGCCTGCTTTGGGGACTTCACACTATTTCTGGCAGTCTTGAATTTTTTAAATAAATAGGCTTGATCTGAAAATGCTGTGGTACTATGTGGGTTTTTCTCCTGAGAATTTTGTCTTCTTCTTCAGTATGACCTGTCAGCTTCCACGTTTTCTCCAGATGGCAGAGTGTTTCAAGTGGAATATGCTATGAAAGCTGTGGAGAATAGCAGGTAAGATACAAATATCTGCATCAAATACTTGCTCTTTTGGCCTCTTTTAAAGCAGTCTAGTTGGACTAGAGAAACATGAGGGTAAAATTGTGGTGGTAAAATGAGTTGTGATGTAAAAGCCCATTTTTGGGATGTGGATTGAGGCATGCTCAGGACCTTCCTTGTAAATGTGTATCAGCTTCCTAGGGATTCCTCAAGACATGGAGGACACCCAAGTGCTGTTGAAGCTGCACCAGCTGCCCTGGGAGTGTCTCTCTTCCCTGGAGTGTGTGTGAAGGAATGTTGGTGTTGGAACCCTGGTCACTGAGAATTTTGGGCTTTCTGTGCTGACAGGCACTGACCCTCAGGAAAGCACTGCCTTGACCTGAGGCCATGGAGAAGCTTCCAAAATTGAGTGATGGCACTGGGATTGTGGGGGTGGAGTTTGAATAGGGGTGTGTGATATCACAGGGTGGAAAACTTAGAGTTTAAGGTTTTAGAACATTTTTTATATGTGTATGTGTATATATATATATGTGTGTGTATAAGGCAAGATGGAGGTTTTAGGGCATAGGCCAGTCCTCCTTTTTCACTTTCTTCTCCATGGGTTTGGGTGGTATTTTGTAATTGGATAGAAAAGCCCACGTTGCAAACTACAAGTTCTTGGTTACTGGGTTGAAAATGAAAATAATTTAGGTGTCACCTCTTAATTGGATAGTTTGTGCTTAAAAGGCCTTGTAGAGAAAGAGATAGAGGCCATTTTTCACTTATTTAGACACATCTCACATNAATTGGATAGAAAAGTCCGCAGTGCAAACTGCAAGTTCTTGGTTATTGGGTTGAAAATGAAAATAATTTAGGTGTCACCTCTTAATTGGATAGTTTGTGCTTAAAAGGCCTTGTAGAGAAAGAAATAGAGGCCATTTTTCACTTTTTTAGATAGATTTCACAGCTTGTGAGGCTGTAACATAGATAAGAATTAATAAACATCTGAGTCCCAACAAGAAACTGCATCTCCTGTGCCTCTAATCCCCACTCTAACAAGGAAAGGAAAGATAGAACTGTGACAGGTTGGGAAGTGGAAATCCAAGCTGTGCTTTAGGGCAAGTGAGACAGATTGGCAGGGCACGGACTGGGTCACCCAGGGGTCTGCTCCAGATAAGGATTAGAATCACAGAATCCCAGGATGATTTTTAGGTTTAAAGGGATCTTAAAGACCATTTAGTTCCACCCCTTTGTTGTCTTCAGTGCTGGAGCTGTGACAAACCTACCTTGGGGAAAATCATGTCACTGTTTCTTCTGTCTTGGTAGTTCTCTGTTAAGTATTTTACCTTGTGAGAAGCTGACATTTTTCTTGTCTTTCAGTACAGCAATTGGGATAAGATGCAAAGATGGTGTTGTCTTTGGAGTAGAAAAATTAGTCCTGTCCAAGCTTTATGAAGAGGGGTCCAATAAACGCCTCTTCAATGTCGACCGACACGTTGGGATGGTAAGGTGCCATTCCATTTTAGGTCTGCAGAAATTGTAAGGTGACCCCTCTCAAAAGGACAAATTTATGAATCAGAGAATCAAAAATAAGTAGATTAAGAAAGTAATGTTGATGTGTCTGTGTACAAAGTCAGAAATACCAGTGTTTTTTTTACTGTTTCCTGTAATTTATTCTTTGCACTAAAACATACATAAGTAAAATCCAAATTTCAAGGAGAAGATTGAGGCTGTTTTAAATTTTTAAAAATGCTTTTCCAGTTGTTCAAACTTGTATGTAAATATAAACACAAGTGTTAAAAAGGTACTTTTTAACAGTTACCAAGTAAGGTGTGTTCAGGGAAAACATGCTGCATACGAGATTTTCTTCTCAACAATGTGGAAATCACCTGAATTCCTTAAAGATTGGTGTATGGAGGAGTGGCCTGTCCATAACAGTGATGTCAGAATGGTGACAAGGAGTGGTTGCTGTGTGAGAGAAAGCTGCTGAATACATGACAGGAATGCTTGTTTGGGTTGGTGTAGTCAGGGTAAATCATGAGATGATAATTGACATGAAGATAACTTTGGGTGTTGGTGTTCCTAGAGAAGAACTCCATTACTAAATGGTGACACTGGCACGTTTTGAGGTTGGTGGCAGGTGGGCAGTTTGGATTCCTCCTTGGCTCTGGCTCGTGTCTGGTGTCTGTGCTGGTGCCACGCTCTCGTTGCAGGCGGTCGCGGGGCTCCTGGCAGACGCCCGGTCCTTGGCGGACATCGCCCGGGAAGAGGCTTCCAACTTTAGGTCTAACTATGGCTATGACATCCCCCTGAAGGTAAGAGACCCGTGCAGCTCTCAGGGCTTTTGGCTTTTATTCTTGGCATGAGAATTAAATTGTATTCCTTATTTCTGTAAATAAGGGTTTCCAGTGTTTTCTTTTCCTTTTTCCACGCAGCATCTTGCAGACAGAGTGGCCATGTATGTGCATGCCTACACCCTGTACAGTGCTGTCAGGCCTTTTGGGTGCAGGTGAGTCTTGCAGACACACTCTCTTTGTAAATACCTTTTGGTTCACAGTTGCTGGAACTGCTTTGGCTGTCTGAGTTCTTTCTTGAAATCTGGAATTAGTAACCCACAGTTCATCTCCTAAAGAATCCCTTCTCCTTTCTTTTTGTGTATGCCTGACATCTCAGGTGAGGAATTTATATTCCCATAAGGCTCTGCAGAGCCTACAGAGCTCTACAGAGCTGGTTAATTTGTCCCTGGTTTTTAAAGTTTGAGGGTTTGTGCCATTCAGTCTGTGATGGTGGTGAAAGCAGAACTTCCTCTGCAATCATCCTGCTTGCCCTGACACCTAAAGAGCAGGTTACAGCTCCTGTGTGATTCTGGAACAAAGGGACTGATAAACAGAGGTCTGCTGCCAGGTTACTCATCAGTGCAATGGTTCTGGCAACGTGCAGGTGCTGTTGTGAGGCAAATTGCTCAGCAGAGTGTAGCAGGACAGGAGTTCTGCTCCAGGAAGGGTGTAGGAAACCTGAGCTGGTGTAGTCTCTCTACTTCTGTGTGTGTTGATAAAAGGAAAGGTTTTAATTTCTCTTTTCTCCTCAGTTTCATGTTGGGGTCCTATGATAGTGATGATGGTGCACAACTGTACATGATTGATCCATCAGGAGTTTCATACGTGAGTGTGTCAAAAATATTTCCATCTTAGCATAAGTTCCTCTTTTAAAAGTTTCTAGTTGTGAAAATAGTAATTGTTGGCCCAAAAGAGCTGTTGTTGTTTTCTCCTTTTGCCTGGGAAGATCTCTGGTGAATCACTGCTGCTCATTTGCATGTCCTTGCTAAACAAACACTGTGTATTTCTTAGAAGTGCAGTCTGAGAAATGAGTTTAAAGCTTGTCTGTCAGAAATTGGGAGTTCATCCACGTGGCTGTGTCCAGTGAAAACTCCCATGCACTGCTCCAAAAAGGCAAGAATTGTAGTGATACCCCCTTCTCTAAATACTAAATGTGAGAGGGTTGTTCCTCTGACACTGCCTGCCAGCAGCAAACCAAATCAAAATAGAATTGTTGTTAATTGTTGTTAGTGCTGCATTTTCAGCTGTGTGTTACAGATTGATGCACACTCACACTGCTGGATTTCTTAAAATTTTCATGCAGTGTATCCAGTACCATGGCTGTTGAGAGAAATAGAAATGCTTGATTTTTATGTGTTTACACTTCAAATATATTTGCACAGTAGGTGGGTTTAGCTTGGGGTTTGCTTGGATCCTGTAGAACTTCTCTCTTCTAGTTTATTCTTCCACTTTTTATAATAGCCATTAAAAAAATCTATTACATCATTTTGAGCTGATAAATATCTGTCCAGGAATTACTGAGCACTTTTCTATCAATAGTGGTGGGTTATTAATAATAGTAATTGGGCTAATAATACTTATTATTAGTAGTAATAATAGTAATTGGGCTCTATTCAATTTGGGCATGTGCCCCAAGAGAGAACAATACCTAGGTTTTTTGGCCTCTCACTGTGAGTAAGGTGGGGTTGTCTTGTGCTAAGTGACAGTAAGAGGTGTAGAGGGTCTGGTATTTAATTACATTTGCATATTGTTTGTTTCTTGTTTTTTTTTTAGGGTTATTGGGGTTGTGCCATTGGTAAAGCCAGGCAGGCTGCAAAAACAGAGATAGAAAAACTTCAGGTATGGTGTAACAGTGTTGTGCTGTCTCAAGTCATATTCCTGGCTTATCATGTTACCTTTTGGGTGCCTGAAATACATAAAATGCAGGAGAAGCAGGTGAAATATTTCCTTGTACATTTGCCAGTGAGTGAATATGAAAATATAAATGTGTTTTTAATTCTGAATGGAAATAATAGAGCAGCATTGTGCAGGGTGCTGTATCTATTTTTTTCCCAAAGGTTTTAGATGATTCTTTTGTTTAAGAAGTTCAGAAAGGCTGCTCTTGTTAAGGACAAACTGGTCTGTGGAGAGAAGACAACCAAAAAGTATTGAAGTGTCCCTTTAGGTGATTGAAGTTATGTCAGAATCCTGAAAGATTTCCATCTTCCTCATGTGTTTTAATATCTGACACCCTCGGAGTTGGAGACAACATGGAACCAAATCCTTCTCCTGGTCTGTCTCATGTACTTTTTATGTGATACTCTGTTATAAATACATCTTATTTTGGTCTGCAGAGGGATGTCACAGCTGTTCATGGAAAGGTTCAGAGTTCATATGATCATTATATTTTTAAGAATAGCCTATTTATGGTGCTGTAGCACCATGACTGAAAAATTACAGGAAAAATGAGAATGGTCTAGACTCAATTCACTCAGTTTTGAATCTGGTTCAGATGCTTGAATACCAAATTAAAGGTAAGAAGCCTGCATGATCATTTATCTTTATACTGGAATTGAGGCACCTGGGAAATCATAATTTCAATTCCCATGTGTGCACATTGGCAAAAGACAGTGCTGTGTTGGGTGAGACACAATTTACTCCAACTAATTAATTTTCTGTGCAGTGCTGAGATTTTCCAAAACCTCTGCAGTTACTAATGTGAATTAGTGGAACTTGACAGTAGAGCTGCAGAATGCAGCACATGGAACACAGGTGTGGCTCAGGGCCCAGCTGCAGGTGTTTATTTAGGGCTGTGTGTGCAGTGTCCCCATAACTGCAAGTGTGGGATCCTGTCACAGCTCTGTGGGGTGAGTCCAGCCCCACGTGGCAATAACTTCTGTTCACTGAGGACTGGGCAGGTTTCCAGGTCACAGCTGATTTTGACAAGATGAATTTGTCAAAGCTAAGATGGGAAAAACCAGAAGTACAAAAGGTTTTGTGGGGTGATGCAGCTGACGCTCAGCTAAGGTTTGTTGGAAGAGGTGACTGCAGGTGGGAAGGGAGAGGCAAGCAGGGAGTCAGGACTTTAACCCTGCCTTGGGGGACTGCAGAGCAGCTCCTGTGGCTGGGGAGGATACAGTGTGTGACACTCTGGTGTAGCTGAGGGGGCGAGAAGAAAACCCTGCATTGATCACATCCCTTGCATTTTATGTCTGTAAGCTCAGCTGTGGGAAAACTTGTTCTTGTGTGGAGACTGCTTTAACCTCTTGATCCTGCAGCTCTGATACTATTACAGCCTTTTGATACATGGACATGATCATGATTAACTCCTTGGCTAAAACTGTTCACATTGTTTACTTTCATTGTCTGCAGAATTAACACACCTGGGATGGGAAAAGGATCTGGCAGAAATTAAATTTACTTCAGATTTTCTTTTTGTAAATATGCATGACAGTAGTAGAGCTTTAGGGTTTCTTGTTTGACTGCTAACTTTATATGCATGAATAACATCATCATTTAAATGTTTGTATGACACAAGTTACATTTCTGTTCTGGACTCAGTGTCACAAAGGCAGTGGGTCTCTGTTTAGGGAACTTCTCCAGATGGGATTGTGATGGCACATTTGTCTAACCAGGCATGGGCATTTCTTCTCTGGCCTGTTGCTTCACCCCAGAAAGGGCTGTGACACTCCACATGAGCTCCTTGTCATCTTAATCCCTCCACCAGAGCCTTACAACTACCTGCCATACTAAGAGTTTGAAAACATTTTAGGAGTTGGAAGAGATGGTAAATTGCATGAATGCTTCATAGGTCAGAAAAGTTGACCTACAAAACACAAGTTTATTATGACATGGAAATTTGCACCAGCCTTTGTTCTGATTAACTGTGAAGCTGCCAAAAAACTGTGATATAACTGAGAAAATATGAAATGAGATGCTGATGCCTTGCTCAGACAGGCAGTTCGTTGTTAAACAATATTCTCCTCTTGAGGCATTCCTTAAAACCCAAAATTACTTGCATAAAATGTTGGTAAGACCAAAAGTATTGCTATGCAGCTCAGAAGGAATACCAGTATTCCATGTGAATATATGGTGCCTCTCCCATATGGTTATTTTATATCAGCTGAGCACAAAGCATCTAGGAACAAGTGGAGCTTTTAGGATGCCAGCATCACCAGTGTAGTTTCTAACATTTCAGCTGATGAGTGCTTTAAACTGGGGAATTTCCAAGTAGTACTTTTTTCCTAGAATCTTTCAGTTGTAATATTCTTCCCTGGAAGAATGACCTGCATGGAGCAGGCTGGAAGATGCACTGTAGAGAAGAAATGTGGTTCTGGCCTTTTCTGTTCCTTTGACTACTGAACATGAAGCTCATTAGGCACATGCACAGCCTCTCCTGTTCTGGCCCTGTGGAATATTTATATTCTCTTAATAGAAATCTTGTATCTGTGTGTCTTTTGCCCACAGATGAAGGAAATGACCTGCCGTGATGTTGTTAAAGAAGTTGCAAAAATGTAAGTCTCCAAGCTGTTTTTCCCACTTGACAAAAATCCAGACTGGGGAGCTTGCTTTGGTTTCAAACTGAGGCTGTTCCTTTTAAATTGGGTGTCGTGTGTTAAACTGTCTGACTCTAATCCCTGGTTTTAAAATATTTAAACCAGGTGACAGATGAAGGGAAACTTTTTGGTGTGCTGCTTCTGAAGTAAGTTGTTTGAACAATGACCTGATGCTTCAGGGAGAAGCTGCCCACAAATGATGCTGAGATCGTGGACCCAGCCTAAAAAAAAGACTCAAATGCTTGGGAAAGAAGCAAAGTAGACCTTCTTTAAAGGAATATATACAGTATAGCTGTATTATTATTAGACATTTTAAAATAATTTCTAATAATGAAACTACTACTAGTTCTGCTTCAGCTCAAACTCAGCAGCAGCTCTGGACAGGGTTCTGTTTTTCAGCTCAAATTCAGCTCCTTAGTAGCATTTAGCAAAGATTTTAATAACTTTCATTAAAAGATATAATAACTTTTAAAATACTAGACACAGTCCAGACCAGTGATTTAAATCTTCAGGAGCTTGTAAAGGTACACTTTGTTGCACAGGGCTTAGAACCAGCTGAAACATGAGAAAGGCCTAGAGATCACCTCAGCTAACAGACAGGAGGGTGTGTAAGCATAGAGAGGCATTTCCCTGGACCCCTGTGTTCACTTCAGTCTTTGTTTCACAATACTTCCACTGGAAGTGTGCTGCTGAAGGTATCCTGCCTTCCTCTACTGTCTCCAAGGTTTCCACGTTGGGTATGAATTGCTGGTATTTTTCAACTTCTGACTTATTAGTGCTTTCTGAAGCAAAATAAGAAATACAAAATACAGGCTTTTTAACCAGTGAAGCCACAGGTTATTGTGAGTTCTGCTGTTCTAAGCAGTGATTTTACTGGTCTGGGTGGCACTGTGCATGCTGTGATACCACCTGGAGTTGAAATTCCCATTTCCATGTTTGCCATAAGCACCACATTGGAAATCTTATGTACAGACTTCTGATTAGACACAAGATACTGGGGCTGGGATTTAGTGTTAAGTGTAAACTGCAGTAAGGCTTACAGGGGAAATGCAGGACACTCCAAGCTGTATTATCACTGCTCTAGCAGAAGCAGGCAGTGATGATGCAGCCTTGGTTCTGCAGTATCTAAATCTTAATGTTTGTTTCAGTTAGGGCAACTTGAACATCTCAGCCTGGATCTTGGCTGTAATGATTTAAGGTGTTGTTAGATTAGCAGTTAAGCCTGGAAAATTCTCTGATGGTGTTTGGTGGGGAGAAGGCACAGGGAGAGCTTCTATTAATCATGCGAATACTTTAACAGAAGAAATCTGTGACAGGAGCAAAGTATATTTAGCCTCTTGGTCAGTCTGTTCTAATCTGTTCTTTGTCTGTTCCTTTCAGAATCTACATAGTTCACGATGAAGTAAAGGATAAAGCTTTTGAGCTGGAACTCAGCTGGGTTGGAGAAAGTAATGCATTTCTGTAATTTCTATAAACACTCCAGAAAATGTATAGCTTTTTGTAACTGAAGTAGAACATTGCTTCTTAAATTCACTCTGTATGTCAGGGTCCTTGTGTGAATTGCAATTAAGACATACTCTTTCTATTGGCAGTAACCAATGGAAAACATGAAATTGTTCCCAAAGACATCAGAGAAGAAGCAGAAAAATATGCCAAGGTAAGTTATGACTTCGGTGTTGTTGCAGTGCTTCACTTGACAGACTGCTGAGCTGCCTGGAAAATGTATCATTCCAACACACATCCCCTCAGGGTCAGCTGGTGTTACTGGGAAAGGACTGTAGGGAAGGCTACAGTGTAACCTGGGGATAGTTCCTGCTCTCAGAAACTGTTAATTCAGAGCCTGCCACAAGTGGGGTCTTTCTCCTTCAAAAGCAAATGTGCTGATGGGAGCTGTCCTGCTGACTACAAGGGTTTGGACACACTGAGAGGGATGTGAAGCTGCAGCAAACCTCCTTTTGTTTATTGCAGGCTGAACTGTGAAACAACTCTTAGACTATTCTTTAATTATACTTTCCTTTTTTAAACAGGAATCTTTGAAAGAGGAAGATGAGTCAGACGATGACAATATGTAACACATTGTTACTCCAAAACAAGTCCAACTTTTCTTATCTTAGACCAGGTTTGTTTATAATGCTTTATGCATGGGATGCTGTTGTGTACGTGTTGGAAGAAACCAACTGACCAACTTGCACTAATAAATTTTCCATTTTACTGTCTGTTAGCTTTTATTTCACAATGTATCGGCCAGCAACTGTATCAAAAGAGACATTAAGAAGGAAAAACATTATCAGGCTGCTGTTGCTTCCTAAAGCACTCCATTTGATGAAGGCTATTCACAGAAAAACAATCTGTTTAGACATTAGACAAGTCTCTTATTAATGCTGTATAGTTTAATATTAAAAATCAGTACTCTGTTCTTCCTTGATTGCCCAATAGCACAATTTGCAGTTTGTGCACAGCCACAGTCTGTGACTGCTCTTGGCAGAGAGCTGAGAACGTGGCCAGCAGCACCAGCAGGTTACACTTTAAGGTGATGTGCACAGCTGACAACTCCTAACAGCCTGTGTAACAACCAGGAGTTCAGGAAAGGAATGTTAATCTGAAGTACTAAGCCTAGGCTTAGTGGAGGAGGAGGAGGAGGAATTAAACACTAATGCAATTTAAAACAGTGCTTGTGTTAAGTTCTAAAGCTGTGAGATCTATTAAGCAATGTAATAGGAATTAATGCTTGAAGAGCCAAACTATTTTGAAACTGTTTTATTCAGCTGTAGTTTCTTAACACACTTCTGAATCAGCTTCATCAATTGTTGACCTTTCCAGAAGTTAAAAACAAGCTCTGCTGCTGTCATTCCCCACTTCCTAGGAAAACAGACTGCCTATTCTAGTCACTTCAAAGTTCTGAAACAGTGAGTTGGATGGGCTGGGAACAACCTGGTCTGGTGAAAGGTGACCCTGCCCATGGCAGGGGAGTGCAATGAGATGATCTTTGAGGTCCATTCTAACCCATATGATTCTATGAGGTAATAAACTGTTCTGTTCACCACCTTAAAACTCAGTTAAAATTGAAACCTTGTTTGTACATGCAGTTAAAATTCTAATGGCCCTGCTAATCTAAAATGCATACTTGTGTAATGAATCAAACACCTCAGCTTTAGGACTACACACTCATGTTCACCAGCCCTTAAAACAGCAGCTTTCCCTTACAGGTTTATTTTTATAGAGGTAGTTTGGAAAATACCTGGCCTTCTCCAGTCTTCTTTGTCCCAGGATTACAGAGCACAGGTCCTGCTTCCTTTTTGTGACATGGGAAGGTCAGCAGAGAGAGGTGGCTCTGACTGTGGCAGTTGAGGCTAACTGAGCTCCTGCTGGGACAGAGGGGAGTGGCCTGAGCCAGCCTGGGCCAGCCTTAGTCAGGGCCAGGACAGGCAGCCTCCTTCAGTGCCTCCTCCTGAGGCAACAGTAGCAGCTGCTGCACTGAGTCAGCCTGGAATTCGTGTTCCAGGGCTCCAGACTGAATTTACTACTGCAGTTTCCTGCTGACTCAGCTCTTTGAGTCACAGGCAAGCACCACTCAGAAACTCCTCAGCAGCACCTTGAAGCATCAGCTGAGGCTGGTCTGCCACTCCCTGGGAATGGCAGCAGGGAAGTACCTGATTCTCTTCATTTTGTCTTGATTCTGTTCCTAAAATCACAGAATATTCTGAGTTCTGTGGGAAGGGACCCACAAGGATCATCAGGTCCAGGATCAAACCCCATGAGCTTGGTGTTCTTAGCACCATGCTGTAAACTGCTAAAGGGAAACTGAAAGCTGTCCCTGTGTGGCTACACCCACCCCTCCACCCCTCTAATCCTTCCAGTGACAGCCATTCACAACTAGGGACAGGAACTGCAACACTCACAGCCAGATTTCAGGGTCCACTGAGAAGAGCAGTACCAGCTGTGTATATTTAAAAGACAAAATTGAAGGAATATGAAGAGATAAGAGGTAGGTGCACAGCCACCTACTTGCTTATCCAAAATTTCCAAATTCTACTTCTTGGAGAAAGTGGTAATCTAAAAAGCTCCTTTCAGGATCAACACTTAATTTTTCTATACCTTTTCACAACAAGCAAAAAGTCCCATGGAAAGCAATTTCAAGAGGCTGTGGATAGCAGTACATGCAAAGTGCTGCCCAGTGTCTTGCCTGTCATGGCAAAACTTAGTTAAACAATACCAAGATGATTATTACTGTCAGGTTATTTTCCAAATTTAATCATTAATTTATCAGAGTATAGACTTGGCCTGTTGATGAAAATTTTATGGTAAGGAAAAAAACCTACTTTCGTTTCCACTGACTGCAGATGGGGAAAGAAAAAAAACCCTGAGCATTACAAGGTGAGAAAATAAATTTGCTTTTTTTGGGGGGAGGGGGGTCAAAGAGGAAAAAGGCAGGAGAATTCTAAATAAGCCACTTTATTACTGACATTGCCCTTCACTTTAGAAACAGAAAACCAGCAGAATTCTTTTTGATCATATGTTCAGCATTGCTGCCTCTTGTCAACAAGGCCCAGGAACATTAGAATAGATTTCTAGCCCAGAGAGACTCATTCCAGCAGAAAAACTACTGCAACTCCCCTGTGACAGCTATTTTTGTAACCTTGCAGTTCCATGACACAACCACACTGTATTTAACAAGTAACATACTAATTTTAGTTAAAAATTAACTAACTATACAGTAGTGCATTAGCCACCATAATGCTTCACTAATTTAGTCCACAGCTGATAGGCTAAACAGAAGCTTCAGTGAGTTTTGCTACTGAGAAATATCTACTTGTTGCTATGTGAAACAGTGAAGTTGAGCAGGGGAAGAAATCTTTCAGGAAGAAAGAAGTGGCTACTTGTGGCCACACTGACCAAATAACGAATTAAAAATGCAGTGGGACAGCAAAGCATGATGAAACTTTATTAAATGTTGAAGATTTTTTTTTTTTTTTCCCTAAATATATAGAGCTGTCTGAGGCAAAGCACTTGGTGAACAAGTGAAAATTATATTAAATTGCAAAAAACCAAAAAGCCTACATTTAGCAGAGGCTGTCTTTCAAATACAGGACTAGGGGGATAAAACATCTGGCTCTGTTATAGATACTCCCATATCCTGCAGGGTTAAACAACATCTAAGGACAGGAGTTTGATTTAAGCCCAGAGAACAACACCTGATCAGGCAGCCAACACGAAGGTTTGAAAGGCAGCAGGCATTCCTACAGAAGTAAGGCTTGGATCCCCTTCCCTAAAATTCAAATTAGCTTTTCTAGCTGGCTTGAAAATGGTCAGTTATAACTTCAGTGTAACTAAAATGTGGCAGTGCTTTGCAAGGCAAATGGCAGGGTGGTATCTTCTGAATTAGGATTTGAGCAAGAGGTGATTCTAAGAGTCTCACTTGGGTTATTTCTGCCCAAAGCACTGGGAAGTTTCAGATCTAAAGATAGCAGAAAAGCAGCACTGCTTGCTTCAGGCTCCACAACTAACCTACTTTGTCCTACTCTGGCCATTTATGGGAACACATAACACAGCAGAAAGTTAAATACCCACTTGGAATGCGTAACTCCAGTCCTTGCCATGCTGAAACACTTCATGCTCAGGGTTTCAATGTGTTCTTGCCTAAGACCCAGAGCACAGGGCTTAAACAGAACAGCAGGAAGGAAGAGTGTACAGACCAAGTCATCCCTCCACACAGGGAGTGTTTCAGAAGTACAGATCCAATGATGACACAAGAGTAGCCTGTTCAGTAAGATGCTTCCTACTTCAGTCTCACACATCCACTGGCTCTTACTCAGCACCTGATGAATCACTGCTCTGCTGTTTGTTAAGGCTGGATATGTCACATTCCTTGTTACAATTATTTAGTCAGCAAGTCCACATACAGCAGCTTTGCTCCAGAGAATTAAGAAGGGGATGAGGTGAACTGCAGGTGACACATTACAAAACAATAGGCTCCAGTATCTGGTTTACTTACATCCGTATCTATGACTGCACCAGGGCAGATTTCAGATTATGAAAGTGCACTTGCAGAGTTCAAAAAGCAAGTTTAGGCTACTGCATCAAGATAATTAATTTTATGCTACTTTAATATGGCCATAAAAGTTACTGGCTTGGATAATACCCTCTTTACAACTGCTAGTACTGCTGATGGAATGATGGCAAGATTGTTAGAAGTAACCCATATATGAAACTTCCTGTGTGGCAGACATCCACGAGGCCACCTCCAAAAGAAATACTACTCATCTGTATTTGGTGCTGACTCTCAGAAAGGAAACATTCCAAGCAGAACGTGTCTCATGCAGATCTGAAGTATGCCAAGCATTGGGTCATTCATTTGTAACTTCTCATCACCAAAAATAGCTCGATGGCCTGAGGTTAAAGCCCCACATGCTGAGAGTGTGACTGTCCATGTGGATGCAGCACTGCTTGGGATGCTCTCTGCCTGTGCAGTCCCAGGCACCCTTAAGGAAGGAGATTTGGAATAACTCCAGGGCTGTTTTGCAAGTCTCTTCCTGAAGATAAAACCACAGCCATAGAAGGGAACACAAAACAGTGAATTCAGTAACACATCTTGGCATGACCTTAAAATGAAGTACACAGTTTAAAGATTACGAAGAGAAAAATAGTTTTGATTGTCATGACAATTCTGATGCTGTAATTGCACCAAAAATACAGCACAGAGTCTGTTCTCTCCCCCTCATTTTCTCCTTTCAGTTGCATGTGTGTAAGACAAGGACCAGCTCTTCCTCTGCCCACCAGTTTTTCAAGTTGCATGCAGCAAGGAAGTTACTTATACTTAAGAACTAAGAGCTATTTTGAGATGCCAACTGCTTGTAACTTTCCTTTATAGAGCATCTTGCTGCCTATTATGTCCAATTACCCAGAGTTGCAGAAAACAAGTGGTAGCAGAGTTAAGTCTTGCCTTACTATAAATACATTCTAGTATTTTAGAACACAGGATCTACAACCAAGCTCAAACCAAGTCTCCTATTTCCAGATGGATGCAGCCACTCCCACACAGTGCTCTTTCATCTTCAGTACATTACTATTAAAGGACTCTGAAACAGTTTAAAATGTTTGTTTAAAAATGGTTCTTAGGAGTTGCTTTGCCAACCAAAAATGGACAACTAGAATGAAGCAGGCAGCAGCATCACACAGTTTGTAGTCCAAACACATGCATATCTTCAGATACAGGAAAAGACTGAAAGCCCCTGAAGTCTCCCCTAAAAACAGTGTAGGAACTGCCCACTGAAAATACCATTTTAGGCAATGTGATAAAACAAGCCAATCAAGGGTTTAGAAAGAACATGGTGTGCTTTATTGCTGCAAAAAATTAGATATAATTTGATACACATACCATCTGCATATCCAAAATCAGTCACTGGGATTCCAACTTCATCAGATTAAGAGTAGGTCCAAGAATAGTGAATTCACCCAAAAACTGATGCATTCCAGACAAACACACCTCCTCAAAACCCACCCACGTGATGCCTAAATTTTAGTAAGTTAAGTACTATCTTGTTTGTTGGGATTTTAGAAAAGCAGGAAATCTGCTCCTTTCATTACATTCAGAAAGAACAGAGACCTATTACATGAGACTGCATTAACAGGTGACAAGAGCAGCACAGGAAGCACCAGCTACTTTAGCAGAACCTTCAAAGCTCCCTTGCAATTCTAACCCCTCCTGCTCCCAAAGTCAACAAAGGCCACCAAGTGAGAGCCTATTTCCCCCAAACACTTTCCTGTGTTCAGCAGGAATAGAAACAAATCTGAAACGCTGTTTGAGGCAGAACCAAAATGTAGCTAAATGTGTTTTCCATCAGCTGGTTTAACAAGAGCTGCTTCCCCCAGCCAAGTGCTTGTGTCTACTCTCACACCAGTGTATCCTGTTGTGCTGCTTGCAAGGACAGGACAGATCACTCCCACAAATGCATCTTCCATCGATCCAGAATAAGAAAACCCTCTAAAAAGCCATGTATTTTGCTCTGTCAGAGTTCTGAATGTCACACAACACAGCTCTGTTTACAGCTGTAGCTAATGAGGTGACACTACACAGGAGCACTGCAGGGGAAAGCACATCCCTGAAGGTACAAACCCCTGCAAACAGCACAGTCTGGCAATTAATTCACAGCTTAAGTGTTGATGGGGCAGCCAACTCCCTGGCCACCTGGAATAATATACTCCAAAAGACACAGACAAATGAAAAATAGCTTTGGAAAAGATGGCTGAGCAGGAAAAAAAAAAAATCAGAATCACTGGCTGAACTGTAGATTCTCACCAACAGCAGCTACTTACAGCTCCAAACATTTAATTCAAAAGACTGAAAGCATTAATACTTTTAAGTAAGAATCGATACTGACCAACTGCAGTCTTGTTAGCTGAGGCTGAAAAGTAAATTAACCTGCAGTGATTGAAATAATTTGGACAAGCAAAAGCCCTGGAAGAAAGGCCATGTGACCACTGCCCTCACCAGCTTTCTTTTGCTGAGCAGCCATGCTGAACAGCAGTGCTGCTGCTTCCCTCTTCGTGCCAGGCTGCAGGCAGGCAGTGACACACACTGCAGTGACACACACACTGCTTCTGGAGGGTTACAAGGAAGGACTGTGAATCCCTAGTCCTGATCCTGCTGGATCACGTTGCTCTACACTCTGCATCTGTAACAATAAAGTATTTTAATCTCCAGCTTATCAGTGCTGGCAAGCCTGAGACACTCCTATTCTGGCAGGGGGACCATGTCCAAGGAGTCACCATCAGGATCAGAACCCTGTTCTTTATCCCCACAAGTATGGAAAGATGCATTTTAGTAAAAATCTGAACTCTGCAAGCCACTTGCACAAGCTTTTTCAGACACTGGTATATGAGAATGTGGCTCTTAAGAACTTTATTTCCTTCTTGTACTTTTTTTACATGGCTACTGCTGCAGCAAAAAGTCTTACCAGGAGGCAGTGGGGAAAAAAAAAATCAGTCTAAGATACAAACTAGCAACAGGTAGGATAAAAGGATAAACAGGGAAGATTATTACTTCAGATTGCCCATGACAGATCACTCAAACTACTGCAAAACAAGAAGACCCTGAATCTAATACAGGTAAAGAAATCAATCCAGCCAGAGTTAGCTCTCTATACCAAAGTGAAACACCCATTTCAGCTCTCCAGTGTCAGCAGCAACTCACATCTTAGCTATGGGCAGCATTAGACACCTCTTCAGTAAACATTTACTCCCAGTGTGGTATCACAAAAGGCTGAAAAAGTGACCACACTGTTGCTACAAAGTAGATCTTAGAAGTTAAATATTTATGGAGGAGTATCTTCTATTTCAGCAACTTAATTTACTCAGAAGACTGCAGTAAGGTTCTTCAAATACAACATGCAGAACTTCAAAGACTTTTTCTCCTGCTGGTTTTCATAGCAATGAAATAAGTAATTGCCACTCCCAAACCCACATGGGTTTTGCTTTCAAGTTTTACCCTGTACATTTGATTTAGATGGGAGTTTACTAAAGCAGCAGTAATTATAAACTAGAGATTTGACTTTGTTAGGAAGAATAGAGTATTTAGAGATTCAGGTATAAGTTTAAATGTTTTCCATTTAAATTTATTTCAAGAAAATAAAACGTATTCAATCTGCTGATGGGTAACTGTACCAACGAAACCACTCCTTCAATCCCATAAAAAACCCATCTTTTCTCCCCTTGAAAGAGCAAAACTTTCACAGATAAGGAATTTACATCAGGAATAAGGTTTCCACCTCAGAAGCCAAGAAAAAAGGCTGCATGCTGCAGAGATAATTTGGAAGCCAGTTAAAAAGCATAGAGAGTTTAACAATTTAAATTTACAACACTGGAATGGTTGGTGCACTGATGCAGCCTGTACATGCACAAGATACATTTCTGGTACTAACCACTGTCTTGTGCCTGCCATGAAAAACATTATTCAGAAAGCCTGAAAGAGAACTAACTAGATGTAAAGATCTGATCCTTCACCTTCACTGCTGGCATCCAAAGTGTTATTTTGAAAAATATGCAAGAACACTCTCCTTCAGCAGCCCTGTGAGCAGTGCTACCCAGAACAGTAACTAAATTCTCATTTGACTTCAAGCACCTACTTCAAGTTTTGAAAGACAGGCTGATCACTTGATTGCAGGTGATGACAGAATCCTTTGCCACATCTAAATTAAAGCTGCACAAATCTTCAGCTTCCCTGCAGTGCTGTGTAGTTGTTCTGCAACACTGCATGACTTCCCCAGGATAGCTGTAACTATCGTCACCAACGTAAACTTGCACTCCTGAGAAATAATACAAGAAATTCAGTGTATTTGTAATCAAATTCCATATCCTGCATCCCTTTATCAGACAACAAAAGAGAAATTAAACATCTATATTCAGGTAACTTTACGTGCCAAAACATTGCAGAAACTGGCTTTAGAATCCATGCTTAAGTAAACCCTGGCAATAAGCACATAGTTCCTAAATTAGCCAACATTAACATTTGATACAAATATGTCAGCTATCATAAAATTACATACCAGAAAAAATAAAAATAGCCTCTTACAACACAGCTCTTGTTCTGTCCAAACACGAGATTACCAAATCAGTCTTAAAAGGAACATTTTCTGTCTGGCATTAAAAGATTGCCTGAGAGATGCCACAGCTCACGGGCTGGGGGGAAGCAGCAGCTCCATCAGCTGAGAACTGAAACTGCCCTGGTGGTGCTGGGCTGCCAACAGCCCCCTCAGTGAATGCATCACTGACTCCTGCACACACTGGAACACGTGGGGCTGCAGCTCAGATCTGCAGCCACGAAGTACAACAAAGTCTGGACATGGCTGATTCAGGAAAAATGGGGCTGCTCCTCCCTGGGGATCACTGAGGCTGCTGCCAAGAGCTCGGCCAGCTGAGCACAGATCACTTTACTGGTGTTACTGGGAAAAGCAACTACAAAGTGAGTATTGTTTTTGCAGAGCTGGTAGAAATCCCAATTCTGAGATTTTTCTCACACAAGTATTTCCGAGAGTGCTCTACATCACAAGTATTTTCATCATTACTCATGTCCAGAAGATACTGCACTGCTGCAAACCATCCCCAGAGCAGATCCAAGAAATCAGCACTGAACTTCAGTGGAGAGGATGCATCAATTCAGGCTTCCCGAGGGCTGCCAGGCTTTGTGTCTTCTCCACTGGGAACCCTCACAAGACAATGATTAAAATCAGCATGAAGTTATGTTTGAATAATTAAACATCCATTTTCTGAACTTGAGGACAGGAGTGTCCCAGAGCTGGGGGAAATGTAAGTAAGCATTTAACAAGTTTCATTCAAGTTGTTTTTTTCCCCCCTCTCTCACATACATGATTATAAAAATGAAGGAACTTACTGCTGATAGTTTAACAGTGCAGCACAATTTCCTCCGTGACCAGGAAAGGTTTGATCTTCCATTTTCATAATCCAGCTCTTACTGCCTGAAGTTTTTTGCTGTCAACTTCACATTTATTGGGATTTTTTCTCTTTATACCTGCACTTCACAACTTCTTGCCACGCTTCTCTGAGCAGTTTGCAATCATTTAGATAATAAAGCTTTGTGGGAAGCATCTGACCTTATTTTGTACAGAAATACTGCAGTTCCACATAGACAGAGGATCTGCAGAAGTGTTGCCTATTTAACTACAGAACAGAAACACCAAGGGGAAGAGCACAAAAAAAAAGAACACTGGAAACAGAAATAAAAGTTGAAAGTCTCCTGAACAACTGCAAAGTCTGACAGAGTAGCACTGTACTTCACTACATAGAAAGAAACTCAGTGTTAAAATAAGATCCGATATTTTTAATATTCCTACAGTACTTTGGCTGCAATTGTACATGTATTCTGAGTTCTTTTATCTACAAAAAAATCCACTATGTCAAGAGCAGTATGTGATTACTGAAAAGAGTAAAATCATCTTACTTATCCCAGAAATCTTCTCTTTATCTGTGATCTGAAGGAAGCCACGTGATACATTCAACAGTTACTTTTTCTGCTGTTCTTATAAAGAGAACTGTAAGATACAGACATTCCGAAATTTGCTTTTTCTTATCAAGTGTCACATTCATGGAAGACTTTGGGCAAGATTTCTGGGATAAATATATTCTGCAACTAATACACCAAACACATTTTCAAGTGCTTAAGTGTATTATTTTTACTAATTTACTTACAGCCATCACTTAGAATTCCATGTGACCAGTGACATGCTTAGAGTGCCTTAATGCTTTTAATTGTTTTTAAATTAAGAAGACTTTAATTTGCTCAAATGCATTTCCCCAGGCAAACCTCCTGTGCTGCATCTCCAAGCCCTTTGGTACTAACAAAGTACAGATAACACAAGTACTGCTGCTTTCAACAATGACCTAAAAAATGAAATGTTTCTACCTCACAGCGTGTGTGTTTACAGAGAGATTAGATACTAAAATGACTTACTGTGATTGTCCCACTCTTGAGCTTCTCAGCTGTTAACTTTGTGCAGTTAACACACCAGGCCATGATAAAAAGGCTCACCAAAGTGACCTCCTCTGCTCAGTTCTTCCACTCATTTCCAGTTTCCCTGTAAGGTTTGCACAGGGGGATGGGGCACAGTGCAAAGATCCAGCACAGCCAGGATGGCATCAAGTTTCAGGGCTGCTCAACAATGACATTTAGGATGAAAAATTTCAGTATTGTGGAGTAACTCTTGAGCCCTGAAGTTCCTATTCTAATGAAAAGACATTTAAACCAAAATGACACTTTTTTCCTGCCTTGCCAAAAGCACAGTGCTCTCATTCCATGACACCAGACATCATCCCTAAGCTGTGTGAGAACATTTGTGCTCTGCTGAGCTGCCCACTGGGCATTCTTAGCTGCTTAAAATACCACAGAAGAACAAGTGACCTCTCCTGCTCACTGGCCATACAGAAATAAAGTCCTTTTGCTCACAGCAGCTCCGTGGGTGATGTGCCATGAGCCTCCTAATTGTGCTGGCTGTAACAGATACATCCACAGGGGCAGGATTTTTATGCTAGAAATCAGAAACAAGACTGATTAGTTCAATCACAATCTGTTATTTATTGAATGGTTCTACACTCAGTGCAGAGATACAAACCATGCCTCAGGAAAGCTCACAATTCAAGCCAGGATTTGCCCAATACATCCCACAGAGAGATCAGAAGTTCACATCCAAATGCAATTTTGGAAGTTGTGTTAACATTTAGGTTGGACATAATATATTCTAAGTCATAGAATCAGAAAATGGTTTGGGTTGGAAGGAACCTTAAAAACATCATCCAATTCCAACCCCTCTTCCATGGGCAGGGACACCTTCCACTATCCCAGGCTGCTCCCCATCCCATCTGGCCTTGGACACTTCCAGGGATCCAGGGGCAGCCACAGCTGCTCTGGGCACCCTGTGCCAGGGCCCCACACCCTCACAGCCAGGAATTTCTTCCTCATATGGAAACTCAAGCTGCTCTCAGTCAGTGCAAAGCCATTCCCCTCTGTCCTGTCACTCCATGCCCTTGTCCAAAGTCCCTCTCCAGGTCTCTTGTAGTTTCCCCTCAGACACTCTCCTGTTTATCCACAGAACTACAGCACAGAATCAAAGCTCCTTCAACACTAAATGCCTCAACCGGTATACATTTTGTAGAGATCTTCAATCATCTTTACACTTACAACCCAGATCCAAACACCAGAATTCCAGACCTTTCCTCCATGTCAGGCCTTGCCTGCAGTCAATTCCAAACAAGTCTTGTGTACTTTGTGCATTATTAAACCTTCAGAGCTTACCTGTACCACAACCTCTGTTCACTGAACTCCCTAGAGAACTCTCCCATTACTTGCCACTCTCCAAAGCATCAGATTTAATAAAAAAAAAAAAAAAATACAAAAGCCACCTTCAAAGCAGAACTTATATGGGAACCATTCCTAAATTAACCACATATTTCTGTCAAATTAACACAATGGTCCCCTTGCTGTTGCTTTAGGTAACCCTGAGAAATGCCTTTTAGCTCACAGTGAGCACTGTCAAACAGATACTCATCACTCTGGAATAAGGATTATGTATCTGTATTACCCTAAGCCACAGAAAAAAATTCTGTGTAATATATCAAAATGTGAAATTACCGTTAAAACATATGCTCCGACCTGTAACTCCTACTTAGGAGTTACAGGCTTCGACCTGTAACTCCTACTTAGGTTAAAGCTCGTCTCTAAGATCAAACTCTCAGGGTGTCCGACAGGTGCAGGTATCCCACCTCGTAAGGCCGCACCTCCAGGACCAGACACTACAACGCCCCCACACACCTCCCAGAAAAAGCCCTCAGCCTCCTCCACACTGGTTATCCCTGTCCCTTCCTGCAGAGGGAACCGTGAGGAAGCGCTCGAGCAGCAAAAGCCGGTCGCGTTCCCTCCCCACACGCGTCACGGGGATGATGAAGGGCGGCGGAGCTGCGCCCTCCCCCGCGGGAAGGCGGCACGGGCCGGCAGCCCCTACCTGCACCCCGGGTGTGTCTCTGCGGGGCGCTCGGGCCGCCCCGGCGGCTCCGCGCCCTCACGGCGGGCGGTCCCGGCGCCTCCATGGCGGCCGCTCCACTTCCGGGTCTGGCCGGGGCCGCTCCT